>VDFB02329176.1:64641-75454 GCA_007258455.2 Sequoia sempervirens | reverse complement strand
ATATGCTTGTAGCGGGGTCTAACATGGATCACATAAGGGAGTTAAAACAATAGTTAGCAAATTAATTTTCTATGAAGGATTTGGGGACAACAAAACAAATCCTTGCTATGAAGATTACTAGAGATAGGAAAAACAAAAAAAATGTTTTTATCTTAGGCTGATTATATTGATAAGGTGTTGCAGAGATTTCATATGGAGAATGCAAAAGTTGTTAGCACACCTTTGCCTAGTCATTTCAGTTTGATTAAGGATATGTGTCCAAAGACACAAGAGGAGGAAGAAAAAATGTCCAAGGTACTATATGCTTCAACTATAGGTAGTTTAATGTATGTCATGGTATGCATGAGATTGGATTTGCACATGACGTAGGAGTTGTTAGTAGGTATATGAGTAATCCCAGAGTTGAGTATTGAAGTGAAGTAAATGGATTTTTAGGTATTTGAGAAGTACATCTAATAAATTTTTATCTTTTTGGGGCTCTAATACTAATTTAAAAGGATATGTTGACTCAGATTTGGAAAGGGATATTGATACTAAGCGAAGTACCACATGTTATGTATTTACAATTGGTGGGACAATAGTAAGTTGGATTTCTCAGAGCAAAAGGTGGTTGCTTTATCCATCATAGAGGTAGAGTATGTAGCTGTAATAGAGGCAAGCAAAGAGATGATATGGCTACAACTTTTCATGGAAGCGTTGGGAAAACAACACATTGAAAGTTACTTGTTTACAGACAATCAAAGTGATATACATCTTGCAAAGAATTATGCCTTGCAATTGAAAAAAAAACACATACAATTGAGATATCATTTTATTCGGTTGATGTTGGAGGATGGACAAGTAAGGCTAGAAAAAATTCATACAAATGACAATCCAACAAATATGTTTATGAAGATAGTGACAAGGGAGAAGTTGAGCTCCTCTTTAGCTTCAGTTGGCCTTCAAGGTTGAATTTATCTAAAATAGAACAACAGGTTCCAAGGTGCTTATTTCTAGTAGGAGTTGCAGGGGCAACGGTGTTATGATTTGTCTCCAAGTGGGAGATGGTATGGAGTGGAGTCTGATTATTCTCCAAGTGGGGGATTGTTGTGTTATGGAGACCAATTAGACTTGGATAAAATCTTCAACATTGTCTTATTATTAATTTGCTACACATAGTAAATATTTTTGCTACACTTGTATTTAAAATATCAATTACATACAACTATTAAATGTTGTAAATGATCAGTTACAATATTTATTTAAAGAAAACTATAAATAGTTATTACAATCGCCCAAAAGAAAATGTGTTATTGGGTGCATGAGACAAAACCAATGGACACACTTCATTTATAATTAATGGGACATGCATGGGAACATATTCTAATACTTGTATTAGAGTTTTGAGGGTTGCAGGTTGTGAAAAATGTTAGCAGAAATTTACAGTTTTGTGGTTGGAAAAATAGAGGAAGTGCCTCAGTTACCCTCAGCAAAGGCTATGTAAAAACAACAGTGAAAAACATGGAGAAAAACATTGCTACAGGTTCTAGTGGTTGTTGTATGCTTTGAAAATGTTATTTACTGGAATTTTAATATATATTGGACCCTTTTGTTGGTGGATGTAGCCCAATTTTGGGTGAACCACATTAAATCTTGGTGTTCTTCTTTTAAAAAAATTCCTAACTCTATGGTCACTGGGATGTTACACTTTCGCTTTCCCGCAAAGTGTAACACCTCTGTGGCTATATAAACACCAAAAATTCCTTCTTGCATGCCTTTTCTTCATTCTTTCACTAATTATTTCATTCTATTCAATCTATATTCTCTTAGTCTTGCATTCTCTTCAATCTAGCTCTTATTTTGACATTATCATTCTTTCTCGCAAAATTTATCGTGTCTTGGCTTCTACACCAGCACTTTGGCTTTCTCTTGGCATGCTTAGGAGGTTACATGCTCTTCCTTTCGACTTTCTCATTTGCCAAAGTGGGTAATTGTGATCTATCTTATATCATCGTCTTTATTTTGATAGCATATTGTTATTTTAACTTGTCTATTGTCCTGTCTATCTATTTCTCTATCTTTCTATCTGGTTGTCTGTGGAGGTGGGAACACCCACACGGGGGTTTGACTAAAACAAACCCTTAAACAACCCCAACATTTTTTACTATTTACATGTGTACAAGTTGTTGATTTGGAGTGTTGTGGGAGGCTTCATAGTGTTAGACCTCTTATAAGTTATTTCTCCTCTTTTCCATCTTGTCATTTTATTTTAATCTTCGCATTCTAGTTCTCTTTATGTTATTTATATCATTTTCATTATTTTGTTAGTTTAGCAAAACTTCTAGATTTTAGTCTCTATGTAGCTAGTAGACACTTTGTCGTCTCTATCAACAAGTTCTATTCTTGGACCATATGAGACTACAACATTCCATGGGCATGTCCACACACCACACTATCATCCTTTGCCAAGAGGTAGGCCTCTTACTCACGAGACTTATGAAGTTTTCTCTTTCGATCACTAAAATCATATTTTGAAATTTGTCATAAAACACAAAATATAATCAAAACTCTTGTGTCCCTTCATCCTTGTCACCTAAGTTTTTCCCTTGAGGTAGTTGAGGAACACTCATCCCTAAGGGAGAGGGAGGGTGTCATTTTTCCTCCACTATAGTCAGTAAAACAATAATCAATTAAAGTTGATTATGTGGTGTAATAATAATAGTATGTTTAATATGCATTTGTCATCTACCAATAAGCATATTATTCCTTATAAATAAAAAATAGTCTAATGATCATTATAAAGGAGATCATAAGATATTTTTATGAACATAAGCATGAATAATTTATCATTTGTCTTTCAAGGGAAAAAAAATCATGTTACTAATCGTCATTATGGATGAAGTGTTAGGTAGATGCATAACTAAAGTAAGGGTTGCAGGTCTTTGGAAAGGGGTCAGTATAGCTTAAGGTATGGAGACTTTCACACATCAACAATCTATTGATGACACATTATTGTTTGGGGAATCTACTATGCAAGAAGCACGTTTCATACGTTCATCCTTAGATAAATACTACTAGGCTTCGGGATAAAAACTCAATTGGAATAAATTTGATATATTCTTCTTTAACAAAAAGTCGAACAAATAGAGAGAAATAGCAAGAATTCTTGCGATTAAGGTGGGAAAATTACCTGGGAAGTTCTTGGGTACTCCCCTTTTTGTTGGTACTTACATATCTAATCTTTTGGATCATTTGCTTGATAGCTATTTGGGAAGAATGAAAAGGTGGAAAGGTAGATGGTTGACCTCAGCAGGTCGTATTCTAATGCTCAACTTAGTTATTTTAGCTATCCCAATTATATTCTATGATGTGTTTTGAACTACCTTAAAAAATAGTCTCTATAATAGAACAAAAAATGAGGAAATGTTTTTGGAATGGAAGTAGTGAGAAGGATAAGATTCCATTGTTGGCTTGGAATAACATTTGTTAGCTAAAACTGGTCAAGGGTGTTGGGCTGAGGAAATGGAGTTTAATGAATGAAGTTATGGGTGCCAAATTAATTTGGAGTATGTTTAGTAAATTTGATAAAAAATGGGCTCAGATATTGCAACATAAATATTTGGATAACTAGAATAAGTAAAGGATCCTAATGATCAAAAACCCTCCACAAGGATCGGCAATATGGAATTTTATTCTCTTGCAGAAAAGTCATTACGAATCATTTTACTTAGTAGCTAGACTAAGGTGAACTTGTCAATTTTTGGGAAGATTCTTGGGAAGGTTACCTGTCCTAAAAGAAGATCGTCTAGTAGAAGTACAAAGAATAATAGAGGAAAAATGAGGAATGCAAGTAAAAGATATGTTGATTAAAAAGTGTATTGATGGGCAAGAAGTATGGGCTTTGAAACCATTAGAGAGTCTTAACTTGAATGAAGAATTGTGTGGGCTGCTAGCGAAGAATTTGGAAGAAAGGAAAATCCTCCTAATGGGAGATAGAGATGAGATGATATCGTGTGGGTCCAAAAATGGGGTGTATAATGTCAAATTAGGCTACAAGTTTTTGGAGGCGGAGATGGAGAAGCTGGAATGGCCGCAACACTTATGTTGGAATAAGAATTTCCTACCAAAGGCGGGCTCTTTTTCTCGGTTGACTCTAAAGGGGAGTATTTTGATGAGTGCAAGACTTAAGAAAATAGGTTTCCAGGTCTCGATTCTTTGTGTGTTGTGCAGAAAAAAGTGAAGAATATTTAGACCACCTCTTGTTACATTGCGAATTAACAAATGAATGTTGTAGGCATTTGTTGAAAAATCTAAACTGGTAGACCCCCCCTGCCTTGTTCTTTGCTGGAAATGTTTTAAGGATGGAGGAAAAATGATAAGAAATCCTCCTTTTCTAGCATATGGTAAGTTAGCCCCTTGCTATTAATTTGGGAAGTTTGGAAAGAGCATAACCGTAGGATCTTTCAAAGTTAGGAACCTGATCTACTTTCCTTGCTTGGTAAAATAGAGGTGGAAATTTTGGAGGTGTAAATATGGCAACAGTGCGACAAAATCTAGCCTGGAATTTTCATTCCCAGCAAGCATTATAGTTTTGCAACATAGTGGCCAATGCTCAAGCTAAGGCCCATGGTCTCTGTGTGGAGGTTAAATCAAGTATAGTGACGTATTATGAGTCATTCCAGCTAGACCAAAAGGTGTTGTGCAAAAAGCCAATTTCGATGGAGCAAAGAAAGGAATCTTGGTCCTTTTAAAGTTTCCCATTCTCAGAGATGAAAATGGCAATATATTGGGTTGGGAGCTCAGAACCGCCTGCTTAAAATGATTGATGATGTTTTGATAAGGTCTTTGAAACCATCTCTGTTAAGTTGATGTGGTTCTCAAGAAAACTTTTTAATCAGGTATAATCTATATAAGATATGTTAATTTGTTAGGGTTTTTTTTGAACTGCTGCAATGTTCAAGGAGCATTAAAATGACTTAGTGAAAAGCAAAAATAAGGAAACTCTCATGTTAAAACAATATTATTTAATATATATTATATTATATTAAAATTATATTAATATATTATTTATATATTTATTTCCATATTCATCTATTCTATATAACATAACAAAATATAAATATAGTAGCATATATATTTTAAAATAATATAATATATAATTATATTTTGAGTAAAAAATTAGGATTATATTATATTGTATTGTATTATTGTATAAAATACATATTAGAATTACATTATATTTATTATATATATTTTAATTATATGTTTATAATATATATTGTATATATTATATTTATATAATATGTAAATAATATTATGTAAAAAATATATAATATATGAATATATAAACACAATATAAATATATATACTATAATAGATAAATATATAATAAAAATATATAAATATAATACATAATATTTCGGATGAATATAATATAATTTAATATTATTATTATATAAAATATATATATTATATATAATAGATAAATATAAAATAAATATATGAATAATAGATAATATATAAATATAATATAACATCAAATAATATCTTATATAAATATAATATATATAATAAAAATATATATAAATATAATATCATATATATTTTATATAATAATTATATTTTATTATATTATATTCATCCATAATATTATGTATTATATTTATATATTTTTATTATATATTTATCTATTATAGTATATATATTTATATTGTATTTATATATTCATATGTTATATATTTTTACATAATATTATTTAAACATTTTATAAATATAATATACAAGAGGAGGGATGAGAAACATGATGGCCTCAAAATATACATGCCAATTACATTTACATTTTTATTATATTATATAGAATAGATGAATATGAAATAAATATATATTAAATAATATTACATTTTATATAATATAATTTATAATATATATTTTACATAATATATAATGTGTTTTAACACTTGAGTGCTTATTTTGCTTTTCACTAAGTCATTTAATACTCTTTAGAATATTACACGCACAGTTAAAAAAAATTACCTAACAAAATTGCGTATCTTGCATATCTTATAAGATTACACCTGCAATTAAAAAAGTTACCAACGGAGTTGCATCGAAACGGAAACAGGATAAAGAGGGTGGTCTTAAAGTGGGGGCCCACACACTAAGCTGTCAGAAACTATAAGAAGGTATAAATAATGAAGTAGAGGTGCGAGCTGCTTTGTTGGCAGTGAGTTTGGCAAGTAAATTTTCAATTCAATATTTGCATTTGGAGAGAGATTCACAAATAATAATTAATGCAATTTCAAACGGAAGCTCACAGGTGTGGAAAATAAACAAATTTATCAAGTTTAGACAGAAGTTGCAACTATTCAAGGATTTCAAATCTCACATACATACCTGAATAACAATAGTGCAGTCGATGTTTTAGCAAATTGGAAAATTTCCAATGGTATGGACAAAATCAAGTTTGCGGGGGATATGTTTCCTTGAAATTGTGCTCGCTGGATCAATACAATTATGGAGGTGTAGCTAATCTTGATGGAGAGTGAAGAATTGAAGAGCTAATCATGAATGGCGTTCTATCCTTGGTGTAATGTTAAGCTAATATATTGGTGGCTACGTAGAAAGACTAGTAATATTGGCGAATGGATCTTGCTAGCCCTGAAATAGGTGGGGGTATTTGGTGGAGGAATCGAGCGAGTTTAGGATGGTTACAATGCGTAGTGGATGCTATGTAGGTGTGAAGAAAGGTGTAGTGTAGGAGGGGAAGTAGATTTTAAAAAAGAGAGGCAGCATTGAAGGCTTAAACTTGAGGAATGCAAAAAAGTGTTGTATGTAAAAATCAAACAAAGTTGGGTTGTATATGATTTGTAACTTTTGGAAAATTAATAAAAGATGATCCATAAAAAATTAAGTAACAGATGATCTATCCTTTCCAACCTTGCTTCCTAGATGATTTATTAGGGCAATAACCATCCATCATAAGTAGGTGCTTTTACACTCAATAGATTTAGAGATTACGTGAAGCTCAAAAAAATGTTAGATAAAGCAATATTCAATATAAATAAAAATACAATAGCCAAAAGATATTTTGAAATTTTATTCAATTCTATATTGTTTATGGATGTGTAAGACTTTGAAAAAATTTACCCTTACCTTTTTTATTCACCTTGTCATCCTTATCTTAGCAAAACAAGAATGAATTTTTCTATTTCAATATAACAAGAATGAGAATTATTTGAGATAAATAATGACTTCCATAGGTGGTAGTGAAAAAAACCTATGTATTTTATCAATAATTCTTGGATCTATTTATCTATTTTGGTGCACCATTTTTATTAAAATATCTTATGCTTCTAGATTATTACTAGTTGTAAAATAACAATATTTAAATACCTTGTAACTCAAATTTTATCAATACCCCAATCATTCAAACTCATCTAAGGCTCCTATTAAATTATTCACATTGAAGGTGGTCTTTATAATCTTAGAACCTTTTTCATGAATTAACTAGGATACAACTATAGTAATAAAGTTTTGATTTTAGGGTCCAAGTTGTTCCGTAGTATCATACCAAAGGAAACTTTATTGTATGATATGTGGGAAATAAATGTAGAAGAAAAAAAAAACTATGAAGATGCTCCAAAGTTGTTAAAGAACCTGATAGCATTAGACTCAATGATTTTAGGGAAAATTAACTATTTGACTAGATATATGAATATCAATGCTTCAACCTTATTCACCTCTTTCCTAAAAAATGGTATGCAAATCATAAATTATTTGGGAAAAAATAACTTAGAGTTCCAACATCAATTGTCTTTAATCAAGAAAATACAAATTACTAGACACACTTGGCCCAAAAATGCATACCTAAATTTAGTACAATAAGTTTAATTGGAGATTGAAATCCTTATAAGTTGTCTTGTTCTAGAAAATTGTCATAAATATCCTATTCTTAACACATTTTTGTTCCTTAATACTATCTTGATATTAGGACATAGATGAGATGTAATGTAGATTTAAACCATAACTCAATCACTTTCCAAAGTATTTATTATTATAACACATGAAATGCAAAACTTTATCGCATTCATATATCCTTACTAAGTTCATTCAACGACAAATAATTCTTTTTAAAACATCAACTCTATCTTTATTGTAAATAAACATGATTATTTTTACTTCCATAATATCACACTCTAATGGATAATCATTTTTTGACATAGTGGAAATAAAAAATTCAAAATATTTGCATCCCTTAAAGGCCAAATAGCTTCTAACATCATCCCAAGTTGGTTGTAACCTAACAAGAACGCTAACATCTTAAACAAAAGGACTAATTCATATCAAGATCATATTTATATCCCCAATCTAATAAGACGTTAAGGAATAGGATGACCCTTGTTCAATTATGGTGGAACCACCTGTTGAGGGTGTTTTGACACACTCATCAACATGCAGGTAGAACATCAAATGCACCACCTCTCCTAAAAGGTAACCAACCTCAAGAGATTGATAACCCCAAGGTCTCTTTGTGTCAAGTAATGGTAATGTTGGATAATTTAGTGGCTTATGCAGTTGTACCTATATAAGGGGCTACTGGTAATCAAGTAAACAAGTGGTTAATCACACTAGGAGTTTAGCAAATAAAATAAAGAATTCATAAATGACCACTCCAGTCACCTATTACATAAATAAATATTTTCAATTTTATAGCAGCAATAGAACAACTTGCAAACATGAAAAATCTGATTTATAACAACTACTTGATTAAAATGAGATTCTATTCTAACCTTAATCTACTCCTAAACTAACTAGAATTGTGAAAAAAGAACAAAAGATGAGGGATAAAAGAGAAAATAAATTGAAAATAAAGAGGATGAGTTTTGCATTTAATTTACCATTCATTATCTTGAAAGATTTAGTGGAATTTTAGTTAAATTACAATTCCATGACCAATATTTCATCCAATCATAAACATTACAAGTGCAAGATTCTAAGGGATTTTATGAAAATGACCAATAAACTTTGTAAAACTACCATATTGAATGCGCAAGTATTACACAATATTTGAAAAACCCATTATAAAAAATATAAACAATTAATCATTTCATTTAATTTTACCAAACAATCGAGATTAAAACTGAAAATACAAATGCATCGCCATCCACAGTGAAGAACTAACAAGATATAGGAAAAATCCAACAGAAATTCACACTAAAAATTATCCTTTATTTTTGTCTTTTTTTCTCTTCCCTAAAAATTGCTCTCCTAAATTCTTCCATGAACATGTATGCAATGGGCATCACCGCACCAAGACTAAAACCCAAAATCTGACACAATGAATAAAAAGTGGCCAGGAAATGATTTGCAAAAAAATTTAATTTGAAAGGTTCCTGGTCACTGGGGCTAATATGAAATCTTGAACCTCCTGCCCTAGCTAGATGAGGTGGAAGCAATTTAGCTTTGAAAAAAGACTTCAACTTTGCATATTCCTACTTCATTTCCTCAAGGTTGATAGGCACCAAGTCCTCACTCGGTTCACTCAAGTAAAAAATATGTTGAATATCATCTATGTTAATGCTTAACAAAACCTTTCCATCATTATCCCTAATTACCCGTGTGATAGGGTCATATCTTGCAACTACTACCCTAAGCAGGTCTACATCAAGGAAAACATTCAGTACCACTAGCTTCCCCATATCATACATCCATCCATTTGAAAAAGGGTGAGGAAAATTCCTCTATCCATACCATAATCTGAACATTTCCAAACCTTTGAGAGGAACCCTAACATCGGCTATGTTGGAACAATTGTATACTAACCTCTCCCCTAGGATTTTCCCTTGCATCAGAACCAATCCCTTCTTTCTATCATTCGTTGACAAGGGCAATTGATCTAGGAAATCATCATACAGGTTTCTTTTTAAATAGTCAATATGGCTAGAATGTTGCTTGGGTGGTGCCATCTTAGACAAACTATGGCTTCTTATAACTTCACACTTCAAATAGCTAGGACTAACCAAAGATATGAAATTGTAGAACAAAATATTGCAATTTCTCACAATTTAAATAAACTATAGCCCTAAAATGTTTATCAAAAATCCCTATGATAAGTACAACAAATCTTTTCCTTAATTCAAGCATAGAGTGACCAGGAAACACAAAAATTAACTCACTGCTCTTTTCACAGAAATCTTAAATTTTGGCTATCAGGGTTCACAACCTTGCTCTCGACTCTGAAACTACTTCACAGAATACCTGAATGCTTTGTGACACACATAAAGTAGGAGAATTGATTTTATTTCAATCAAATTGTGCCAGTAAATGTCTCATCCACCATTAAAGCTCACTTGCACACTGCACGAACAACTACAACCATATTTGATGCAAATTTAAATTTGAGCCATCGATCCTTCAACATAGTCATCAACCCTATCATTAACCCTCGAGCAACTTTTCCATCAAGATTATAACACATCCATCGATTTGAATCACATGCATCTTAAGAGCACTTTAGTAACCAACCTTTTAATGTATTTAAGGCTAGATTAATGTTCCATGATATTTCCTTTATTCTTTCGGCTTCATCAGATGAGACACGTGGCAATTGCCCATGATATCGCGATCGATGGTGGGGCCATCATGGGATGGTGGGGAATGGCTGAGATCAAATGGTAGTTGATCAGCAGTCATGCAATTTCATCCCCTAGAAGGACATGTGGCACCTGCCCATGATATCGCAATCAGTAAAAATCTTGTAGCTTCTGATCACGCGATGGTGGGAAACTGTTGATATCCAAAGGAAATTTGATCAACGGTAGCGTGAATTCAATCC
>VDFB02329176.1:0-64541 GCA_007258455.2 Sequoia sempervirens | reverse complement strand
GGATTATTTTGTTTTTGAGTTCTTTAATTTTGTGGTGCTATCATAAGGTCATGTTGACCATTATTTTAGGTGATTAGGGTTGTTTTTGGTCTTTGGAAAAGAGGGTGTCAAGTTTCCAATGAGTTTAGAGGCTCACTTTGCTAAATAGTGAAAAATTGTTAAATGTCTGAAAACACAGCGGGTTTTACAAAAAGGCATTTTTAGGTCATTTAAGCCTCGACCCATGAACCTAAATTGTTGGGAAGGAATATTTAAGGCATTCCAAGACATTTTTGGTGGGTGAGAAGTTCTTTGTACGGACTGTTTTTCCAGAAATTAAAGAAAACAACTTTCTTGTCTTATTTTCTGTGTTTTTCTGTTCTTGTTTGCAAGACAGCAGTTAAATGAATTAAAAGAGGAATTTTGTAAGTTTTTTTAGCATGTAGAGAAGCCTCTGGAAGTTATGTTAAGGCACATTTGATAGCTGTTTCATCATTTTCACACATTCTTGTAAATTCTATGTTTTTCCCTTATTTGTTGTTTTGACTGGAACTGTGTAAAAATGGAGTTCTAGGCTGCATTCCCTCCGTACCTGGAAGTATGGAATTGTTGGGAACGTGGTCAGGCTCCATATCTATACATATTTTAGTGGTAGGTGTTAGGTTTTCTTTAGTTGCAGGAGCTATGAGAAAAGTCTTGCCCTAGGCGAGCCAGTGAAGAGCCCGGCTAGGAAAGGCTGCAGAACGGCGTTGATAACTTGCAGGGGAGAAAATATTTTCGAAAAATTATTTTTGGAGAATTTAGGGGAAGGTCTTGGCCATGTGTGGTACCAAGGAGGAGAGCCCAGCAATCCGTTTAGGAGGAGAACTTTTCACCAGTCCTAAAACTGGTTCTGGACAATTAGAAACCCTAGTTTTCTGGGTAGTGTTTGCATGAGGGAAAAGAACGGCTTGGATAGAACCAAGACCCTAGAAATCTTGAAGTTGTAGACAAGGGAAACAAATTTCCTAAGCCAAGAACCACGTTTCTTTGGTGGGTTTAAGAGGGAAAAGCAATTTACCCCTGTTCAGAGACCAAATAGTGGCTCAAGAGCAAAACCTTTGGAATAGGCTTCATGCAAGTGTTGGTAAGATGGAGTCTAAGTGAAGTTCCAGAAACCCTAGGAGGGTGTTTTGGAGTTTTGGAAAACATTCCCTCACCCCTGCAAGATTCATTCATGTATTGAGGGAGGATTAGTCTTTTGGATGGATAAAAGGCTAAGAAGGAAAGGAGTCAGCACCAAGATTTGGCTTGGTAGTTGTAAACTTGACAAGATAGTGAGGTTGGCAGGAGAACCAGGTGAACTTAGAAAAGATAGAGTTCCTATAGGTTAGGGTGGAATAGAAATTTCACCAAGGAGGTCTATGTCAAGGCCTAGCGCATGAAAGCTGTGCCTGTTTCCTAGACATCTGCAGTGTAAGCTATTCTCCGAGAATGTGATTGCTTCCTAGCCTCCCTATGAGAGATAGATAAAGACGAGAGGGAGATGGGGTAGGAGGAGACTTGAGAGAGAGAGGGAGAGAGAGGGTAGAGGGTTTAAGGGTTAAGGGTTAAGGGTTAAGGGTTAAGGGTTTAGGGTTATGGGTAGGGGGGAGAGAGATAGAGGGATTCAGTCAAAGACAAAACCCCAACCTTAGGATTTTCCCAATACCATAAAAGACTAGTAACATAAGACAGGACAAAAAAGGAACATAAGACAGGATAGGAAAGGATAGATTCAAAAGATGCAACATATTGTGTTGATATGTCCTCCAATCTTCTTAGGAAGATCCATGATCTATTTATAAAGGAAGTGACTTCATAGATGCATCAAGTTCAATTATGCATATTTTAAACAATGAGGAAGCATTTCAAGTATTTTTCAAGCCCCTCTCACCATAACCCTATTGGACAGTCACATATCACATAGGAACATGAGTTGTTAGGTCACCCACATATGTGATAGGTGGTTGTTCAATAAAGATAAAATGAGGAGACTATGTGTATTTATTACACAACAAAAGAAGAGCAATGGTTGAATCAAAGTCATGATACAAGTACAAGGACAACACCTTTGCAAGAGCTACAAGAGGCAAAGGGGATTGATATTATTCATTCATGGGTGTAGTGGTGAAAGTGAATGCAATAGGTAAAGATCATTGTCATTGATAAGGACAACCAACAATGCATGCTACAATGGTCTCATGAAGGACAACAACAAAAACAAAATCTAAAGTTGCACAAGGCTCTATTCAAGGCCTTCACAATCAAACATTAGGTGAACAAGTTACTAGATAACATTCAATACATGATGTTTTAAGGAAAGGCATAAAAGGAAAAGACATTCAAGAAACATCAACTCTAGTTGAAACAAATAATATTCCCATTGAAAACATGTCATTACAAAAGGTTTATGATAGCAATGGAACCCTCATATCATGTGATCGAGATACAATTGCTATGCTCATAACCTTTCATGTAGGGGTTTTGCTCATCATGATTGATCCAACATGGATCATGATTGCATACAAGAAACAAAAAGTTACAAATGACAATTAAGCAGTTATGATTTAGGAGAGGTCTCATTTTGGAAGCCAAGGCCATAGAACAAGTGTATATGAACAAAAACTATGAGGTTTGTATATTTTGTATATATTTTGTACATAGTTGGGGTTGTTTTTTCCGAACAATCCCTTTTTGGTTGTCTGTGCATCTTGGTCTGATCTACTTGAGATTCTGGATTCTCGCTTCATTCGAGTGGAATGAACGTCCCCAACTGGAGCCACTAATGGAACTTCAATATTTTTCTCCTTGTTTTTCGCTTATGCCTTGCCTTATGTCTCTGGTCTTTCATGGTGTTTGAGTTTTCTAAGGGTTGGGGTTTTAGCTTTGTCTTCATGTAAAACCCTAATGTTTATTTCACGCTTTGGTTGGGTTCTATTTCACTGTTACTTTTTATGGGGTTTTAAAACAACTTATGTGATATCATTTCATCTAGGCCAAGTCTCTTTGATTTTAATACATTATTTCCTCCACAAGGTTTTATTTCCTAAGTCTCGATTGGCCCCGTGTTTCATCTTTTAAAAAAAAACTTATGTCATTGTTTACCATTGGTATAGTGATGTCCCCTCATCCTTTTTAATGAATTTTTTATTTTGTAGAAGGGATTGAATTCATGCTACCGTTGATCAAATTTCCTTTGGATATCAACGGTTGCCCACCATCGCGTGATCAGAAGCTGCAGGATTTTTACCGATTGCGATATCACGGGCAGGTGCCACATGTCCTTCTAGGGGATGAAATTGCACAACTGTTGATCAACTACCATTTGATCTCAGCCATTCCCCACCATCAATTGTGATATCATAGGCAATTGCCACGTGTCTCATCTGATGAAGCCGAAAGAATAAAGGAAATATCGTGGAACATTAATCTAGCCTTAAATACATTAAAAGGCTAGTTACTAAAGTGCTCTTAAGATGCATGTGATTCAAATCGACGAATGTGTTATAATCTTGATGGAAAAGTTGCTTGAGGGTTAATGATAGGGTCGATGACTATGTTGAAGGATCGATGGCTCAAATTTAAATCTGCATCAAATATGGTTATAGTTGTTCGTGCAACGTGCAAGTGAGCTTTAATGGTGGATGAGACATTTACTGGCACAATTTGATTGAAATAAAATCAATTCTCCTGCTTTATGTGTGTCACAAAGCATTCAGGTATTTTGTGAAGTAGTTTCAGAGTCGAGAGCAAGGTTGTGAACCCTGATAGCCAAAATTTAAGATTTCTGCGAAAAGAGCAGTGAGTTAATTTTTGTGTTTCCTGGTCACTCTATGCTTGAATTAAGGAAAAGATTTGTTGTACTTATCATAGGGATTTTTGATAAACTTTTTAGGGCTATAGTTTATTTAAATTGTGAGAAATTGCAATATTTTGTTCTACAATTTCATATCTTTGGTTAGTCCTAGCTATTTGAAGTGTGAAGTTATAAGAAGCCATAGTTTGTCTGAGATGGCACCACCCAAGCAACATTCTGGTCATATTGACTATTTAAAAGAAACCTGTATGATGATTTCCTAGATCAATTTCCCTTGTCAACGAATGATAGAAAGAAGGGATTGGTGCTGATGCAAGGGAAAATCCTAGGGGAGAGGTTAGTATACAATTGTTCCAACATAGCCGATGTTAGGGTTCCTCTCATAGGTTTGGAAATGTTCAGATTGTGGTATGGACAGAGGAATTTTCCTCACCCTTTTTCAAATGGATGGATGTATGATATGGGGAAGCTGGTGGTACCGAATGTTTTCCCTGATGTAGACCTGCTTAGGGCAGTAGCTGCAAGATATGACCCTATCACACGGGTAATTAGGGATAATGATGGAAAGGTTTTGTTAAGCATTAACATAGATGATATTCAACATATTTTTGACTTGAGTGAACCAAGTGAGGACTTGGTGCCTATCAACCTTGACGAAATGAAGTAGGAATATGCAAAGTTGAAGTCTCTTTTCAAAGCTAAAGTGCTTCCACCTCGTCTAGCTAGGGCAGGAGGTTCAAGATTTCATATTAGCCCCAGTGACTAGGAACCTTTCAAATTAAATTGTTTTGCAAATCATTTCCTGGCCACTTTTTATTCATTGTGTCAGATTTTGGGTTTTAGTCTTGGTGCGGTGATGCCCATTGCATACATGTTCATGGAAGAATTTAGGAGAGCAATTTTTAGGGAAGAGAAAAAAAGACAAAAATAAAGGATAATTTTTAGTGTGAATTTCTATTGGATTTTCCTATAGCTTGTTAGTTCTTCACTGTGGATGGCGATGCATTTGTATTTTCAGTTTTAATCTCGATTGTTTGGTAAAATTAAATGAAATGATTAATTGTTTATATTTTTTATAATGGGTTTTTCAAATATTGTGTAATACTTGCGCATTCAATATGGTAGTTTTACAAAGTTTATTGGTCATTTTCATAAAATCCCTTAGAATCTTGCACTTGTAATGTTTATGATTGGATGAAATATTGGTCATGGAATTGTAATTTAACTAAAATTCCACTAAATCTTTCAAGATAATGAATGGTAAATTAAATGCAAAACTCATCCTCTTTATTTTCAATTTATTTTCTCTTTTATCCCTCATCTTTTGTTCTTTTTTCACAATTCTAGTTAGTTTAGGAGTAGATTAAGGTTAGAATAGAATCTCATTTTAATCAAGTAGTTGTTATAAATCAGATTTTTCATGTTTGCAAGTTGTTCTATTGCTGCTATAAAATTGAAAATATTTATTTATGTAATAGTTGATTGGAGTGGTCATTTATGAATTCTTTATTTTATTTGCTTAACTCCTAGTGTGATTAACCACTTGTTTACTTGATTACTAGTAGCCCCTTATATAGGTACAACTGCATAAGCCACTAAATTATCCAACATTACCATTACCTGACACAAAGAGACCTTGGGGTTATCAATCTCTTGAGGTTGGTTACCTTTCAGGAGAGGTGGTGCATTTGATGTTCTACCTGCATGTTGATGAGTGTGTCAAAACACCCTCAACAGGTGGTTCCACCATAATTGAACAAGGGTCATCCTATTCCTTAACGTCTTATTAGATTGGGGATATAAATATGATCTTGATATGAATTAATCCTTTTGTTTAAGATGTTAGCGTTCTTGTTAGGTTACAACCAACTTGGGATGATGTTAGAAGATATTTGGCCTTTAAGGGATGCAAATATTTTGAATTTTTTATTTCCACTATGTCAAAAAATGATTATCCATTAGAGTGTGATATTATGGAAGTAAAAATAATCATGTTTATTTACAATAAAGATAGAGTTGATGTTTTAAAAGGAATTATTTGTCATTGAATGAACTTAGTAAGGATATATGAATGTGATAAAGTTTTACATTTCATGTGTTATAATAATAAATACTTTAGAAAGTGATTGAGTTAAGGTTTAAATCTACATTACATCTCATCTATGTCCTAATATCAAGATAGTATTAAGGAACAAAAATGTGTTAAGAATAGGATATTTATGACACTTTTCTAGAACAAGACAACTTATAAGGATTTGAGTCTCCAATTAAACTTATTGTACTAAATTTAGGTATTCATTTTTGGGCCAAGTGTGTCTAGTAATTTGTATTTTCTTGATTAAAGACAATTGATGTTGGAACTCTAAGTTATTTTTTCCCAAATAATTTATGATATGCATACCATTTTTTAGGAAAGAGGTGAATAAGGTTGAAGCATTGATATTCATATATCTAGTCAAATAGTTAATTTTCCCTAAAATCATTGAGTCTAATGCTATCAGGTTCTTTAACAACTTTGGAGCATCTTCATAGTTTTTTTTTCTTCTACATTTATTTCCCACATATCATACAATAAAGTTTCCTTTGGTATGATACTACGGAACAACTTGGACCCTAAAATCAAAACTTTATTACTATAGTTGTATCCTAGTTAATTCATGAAAAAGGTTCTAAGATTATAAAGACCACCTTCAATGTGAATAATTTAATAGGAGCCTTAGATGAGTTTGAATGATTGGGGTATTGATAAAATTTGAGTTACAAGGTATTTAAATATTGTTATTTTACAACTAGTAATAATCTAGAAGCATAAGATATTTTAATAAAAATGGTGCACCAAAATAGATAAATAGATCCAAGAATTATTGATAAAATACATAGGTTTTTTTCACTACCACCTATGGAAGTCATTATTTATCTCAAATAATTCTCATTCTTGTTATATTGAAATAGAAAAATTCATTCTTGTTTTGCTAAGATAAGGATGACAAGGTGAATAAAAAAGGTAAGGGTAAATTTTTTCAAAGTCTTACACATCCATAAACAATATAGAATTGAATAAAATTTCAAAATATCTTTTGGCTATTGTATTTTTATTTATATTGAATATTGCTTTATCTAACATTTTTTTGAGCTTCAGGTAATCTCTAAATCTATTGAGTGTAAAAGCACCTACTTATAATGGATGATTATTGCCCTAATAAATCATCTAGGAAGCAAGGTTGAAAAGGATGGATCATTTGTTACTTAATTTTTTATGGATCATCTTTTATTAATTTCCAAAAGTTACAAATCATATACAACCCAACTTGGTTTGATTTTTACATACAACCCTTTTTTGCATTCCTCAAGTTTAAGCCTTCAATGTTTCCTCTCTTTTTAAAATCTACTTCCCCTCCTACGCTACACCTTTCTTCACACCTACATAGCATCTACTACGCATGCTAACCATCCTAAACTCGCTCGATTCCTCCACCAAATACCCCCACCTATTTCAGGGCTAGTAAGATCCATTTGCCAATATTACTAGTCTCTCTACGTAGCCACCAATATATTAGCTTAACATTACGCCAAGGATAGAACGCCATTTATGATTAGCTCTTCAATTCTTCACTCTCCATCAAGATTAGCTACACCTCCATAATTGTATAGAGCTAGTGAGCACAATTTCAAGTAAACATATCCCTCACAAACTAGATATTGTCCATACCATTGGAAATTTTCCAATTTGCTAAACCATCAACTACACTATTGCTATTCAGGTATGTATGTGAGATTTGGAATCCTTGAATAGTTGCAACTTCTGTCTAAACTTGATAAATTTGTTTATTTTCCACACCTTTGAGCTTCCGTTTGAATTTACATTAATTATTATTTGTGAATCTCTCTCCAAATGCAAATATTGAATTGAAAATTTACTTGCCAAACTCACTACCAACAAAGCAGCTCGCACCTCTACTTCATTATTTACACCTTCTTATAGTTTCTGAGCTCCCAACCCCAATATATTGCCATTTTCATCTCTGAGAATGAAACTTGCCCAAAAAGGACCAAGATTCCCATTTGCTGCTCCATCGAAATTAGCTTTTACACAACCTGCTTTTGGTCTAAGCCTAGAACCAATATTCATGTCTGTCACTATACTTGATTTAGCCTCACCCGAACCATGAGTGGGCCATAGCTTGAGCATTGGCCACTAACGCTGCAAACTATAATCAGCTAGAATGAAAGGAAATTTGACTAGATTTTGTCGCACTGTTGCCATATTTACACCTCCAAAATTTCCACCTCTATTTTACCAAGCAAGGAAAGTAGATCAGGTTCCTAACTTTGAAAGATCCTACGGTTATGCTCTTTCCAAACTTCCCAAATTAATAGCAAGGGGCTAACTTACCATATGCTAGAAAAGGAGGATTTCTTATCATTTTTCCTCCATCCTTAAAACATTTCCAGCAAAGAACAAGGCAGGGGGGGTCTACCAGTTTAGATTTTTCAACAAATGCCTACAACATTCATTTGTTAATTCGCAATGTAACAAGAGGTGGTCTAAATATTCTTCACTTTTTTCTGCACAACACACAAAGAATTGAGACCTGGAAACCTATTTTCTTAAGTCTTTCACTCATCAAAATACACCCCTTTAGAGCCAACCGAGAAAAAGAGCCCGCCTTTGGTAGGAAATTCTTATTCCAACATAAGTGTTGCGGCCATTCCAACTTCTCCATCTCCGCCTCCAAACACTTGTAGCCTAATTTGACATTATACACCCCATTTTTGGACCCACACCATATCAGCTAATCTCTATCTCTCGTTAGTAGGATTTTCCTTTCTTCCAAAATCTTCCCTAGCAGCCTACACAATTCTTCATTCAAGTTAAGATCCTCTAATGGTTTCAAAGCCCATACTTCTTGCCCATCAATACACTTTTTAATCAAAATATTTTTACTTGCATTCCTCATTTTTCCTCTATTATTCTTTGTACTTCTACTAGACGATCTTCTTCTTTCAAGACCAAGTAACCTTCCCAAGAATCTTCCCAAAAAATTGACAAGTTCAACTGAGCCTAGCTATTGAGTAAAATGATTCGTAATGACTTTTCTGCAAGAGAGCATAAAATTTCATATTGTCAATCCTTGTGGAGGGTTTTTCATCGTTTTGATCCTTTACTTATTCTGGTTAAATCCAAACATTTATGCTGCAATATCTGAGCCCATTTTTTATCAAATTTACTAAACGTACTCCAAATTAATTTGGCACCCATAACTTCATTCATTAAACTCCATTTCCTCAACCTAGTACCCCTGACCAGTTTTAGCTGACAAATTTTATTCCAAGCCAGCAATGGAATCTTATCCTTCTCACTACTTCCATTCCAAAAACATTTCCTCATTTTTTGTTCTATTATAGAGATTATTTTTTAAGGTAGTTTGAAACACATCATAGAATATAATCGAGATACCTGAAATAACTAAGTTGAGCATTAGAATACGACCTACTGAGGTCAACCATCTACCTTTCCACCTTTCCATTCTTCCCAAATAGCTATCAAGCAAATGATCCAAAATATTAGATATGTAAGTACCAACAAAAAGGGCAGTACCCAAGAACTTCCCAGGTAATTTTCCCACCTTAATTGCAAGAATTCTTGCTATTTCTCTATGTTTGTCCGACTTTGTTTTAAAGAAGAATATATCGAATTTATTCCAATTGACTTTTTATCCCAAAGCCTAGAAGTATTTATCTAAGGATGAAAGTATGAAACGTGATTCTCGCATAGTAGATTCCCCAAACAATAATGTGTCATCAATAGATTGTTGATGTGTGACAATCTCCATACCTTAAGCTATACTGACCCCTTTCCAAAGACCTGCAACCCTTACTTTAGTTATGTATCTACCTAACACTTCAGCCATGATGATGATTAGTAACATGATTTTTTTCCATTGAAAGACAAATGGTAAATTATTCATGCTTATGTTCATAAAAATATCTTATGATCTCCTTTATAATGATCATTAGACTATTTTTTATTTACAAGGAATAATAAATGCTTATTGGTAGATGACAAATGCATATTAAACATACTATTATTATTACACCACATAATCAACTTTAATTGATTATTGTGTTACTGATTGTAGTGGAGGAAAAATGACACCCTCCCTCTCCCTTAGGGATGAGTGTTCCTCAACTACCTCAAGGGAAAAGCTTAGGTGACAAGGACGAAGGGACATTAGTTTTGATTATATTTTGTGTTTTATAACAAATTTTAGAATAGGATTTTAGTGATTGAAAGAGAAAACTTCATAAGTCTCGTGAGCAAGATGACTAGCTCTTGGAAAAGGATGATAGTGTGGCGTGCGTACATCCCCATGGAACGTTGTAGTCTCATATGGTCCGAGAATAGAACTTGTTGATAGAAACGACAAAGTGTCTACTAGCTACATGGAGACTAAAATCAAGAAGTTTTGCTAAACTAACAAAATAATGAAAATGATAGAAATAACATAAAGAGAACTAGAATGCGTAGATTAAAATAAAATGAAATGAAATGTCAAGATGAAAACGAGGAGAAAGAACTTATAAGAGGTCTAACACTATGAAGCCTCCCACAATGCTCCAAATCAACAACTTGTACACATGCAAATAGTAAAAAATGTTGGGGTTGTTCAAGGGTTTGTCTTAGTCAAACCCCCGTGTAGGTGTTCCCACCTCCACAAACAACTAGATAGATAGAGAAAATAATAAATAGAGAAATAGATAGACAAGACAATAGACAAGTTAAAATGACAATATGTTATCAAAATAAAGACAATGATATAAGATAGATCACAGTTACCCTCCTTTGGAAGATGAGAAAGTCAAAAGGAAGAGCATGTAACCTGCTAAGCATGCCAAGAGAAAGCCAAAGTGTTGGTGTAGAAGCCAAGATGCAATAAATCTTGCAAGAAAATAGTGTAGGAGAGAATGATAATGTCAAAATGAGAGCTAGATTGAAGAGAATGCAAGACTGAGAGAATATAGATTGAATAGAATGAAAGAATTAGTGAAAGAATGAAGAAAAGGCATGCAAGAAGGAATTTTTAGTGTTTCTATAGCCACAGAGGCATTACACTTTGTGGGTAGGTAGAAGTGTAATGTCCCAGTGACCATAGAGTTAGGAATTTTTTTGAGACGTTTGCGTGACACGTAGAAGCCTACACATCGCACTAGCGTCCACGACAAAAATTCACTTAAATTCCAAAAGTGAAGGGGTCAAGGATGAAATTAAAGTGAAGTGAAAGAGGGAATTACATTATCATCTTTAATTTAGGCTAAATGAGAGGTTATGGAATGCAAAATTGTACAGGGTGCAATTTTAAGCATTACATTTTTCCCCTACTTTAGCAAGCATATGTATTCTAACCTGTGCGAACTAAAGTAGAAAGAGGTTGAAGAGAATATACCAAGGATGAAGAGGAAATAGGTCTTGTTAGGGATTGGAGGCAATAAGTTATCAATTCAAATTTAGAAAAATGTGAAAACACAACAGATTTATAAAATCCAAAAAAAAGGACAGCAAAAGAAGAACACCAAGATTTAACGCGGTTCACCCAAAATTGGGCTACATCCACCAACAAGAGGGTCCAATATATATTAAAATTCTAGTAAATAACTTTTACAAAGCATGCAACAACCACTGCAACCTGCAACAACATTTTTCTCCACGTTTTTCATTGTTGTTTTTACACAGCCTTTGTTGTGGGTACTTGAGGCACTTCCTATGTTTTTCCAACCACAAAACTGTAAATTTTTTAACATTTTTCGCAACCTGCTACCCTCAAAACTCTAATACGAGTATTGGAATATGTTCCCATGCATGTCCCATTAATTATAAATGAAGTGTGTCCATTGGTTTTGTCTCATGCACCCAATAACACGTTTTATTTTGGGCGATTATAATAACTATTTGCAGTTGTCTTTAAATAAATATTGTAATTGATCATTTACAACATTTAATAGTTGTATGTAACTGATATTTTAAATACAATTGTACCAAAAATATTTACTACGTGCAACAAATTACTTAATAAGATAATGTTGAAGATTTTATCCAAGTCTGATTGGTCTCCATAACACAACAATCTCCCACTTGGAAAATAATCAGACTCCACTCCATACCATCTCCCACTTGGAGACAAATCATAACACTGTTTCCCCTACAACTCCCACTGGAAATAAGCACTTTGGACCCTGCTGTTCTATTTTAGATAAATTTAACCTTGAAGGCCAACTGAAGCTAAAGAGGAGCTCAACTTCTCCCTTATCACTGCCTTCGTAAACATATATGTTGGATTGTCATTTGTATGAATCTTTTCCAACCTTACCTATCCATCCTCCAACACCAACCAAATAAAATGATATCTCAGTTGTATGTGTTTTGTTTTCGATTGCAAGGCAAGATTCTTTGCAAGATGTATATCACTCTGATTGTCTATAAACAAGTAACTTTCAACGTGTTGTTTGCCCAACTCTTCCATGAAAATTTGTAGCCATATCATCTCTTTGCTTGCCTCTGTTGTAGCTACATACTCTACCTCTACAGTGGATAAAACAACCACCTTTTGCTCTTAGAAATCCAACTTACTATTGTCCCACCAATTGTAAATGCATAACATGTGGTACTTCGCCTGGTATCAATATCCCTTGCCAAATCTGAGTCAACATAGCCTTTTAAATTAGTATTAGAGCCCCCAAATATAAACATTTATTGGATGTACCTCTCAAATACCTAAAAATCTATTTATTGCACTCCAATACTCAACTTCGGGATTACTCATATACCTACTAACAACTCCTACGTCATGTGCAATATCCAGTCTCATGCATACCATGACATACATTAAACTACCTATAGCTGAAGTATATGGTACTTTGGACATTTTTTCTTCCTCCTCTTGTGTCTTTGGACACATATCCTTACAATCTGAAATGACTAGGCAAAGGTGTGCTAACAACTTTTGCATTCTCCATATGAAATCTTTGCAACACCTTATCAATATAATCAGCCTGAGATAAAAATAATTTTCTATTTTTCCTATCTCTAGTAATCTTCATAGCAAGGATTTGTTTTGCTACCCCCAAATCCTTCATAGCAAATGAATTTTCTAACTGTTGTTTTAACTCCCTTATGTGATCCATGTTAGACCCCGCTACAAGCATATCATCAACAGATAAACATAAAATATTGTAGCCATCATCATATAACCTCTTAAAATAAATAAAATGGTCTAAATTACAATGGTTGTGGCCATACTCAACCCAAATATCAAATTTAATATACCATTGTCGAGGTGCTAGCTTCAAGCCATATAAACTTTTCTTCAATCTGCACACTAGTTTCTCCTTACCTTTGACCTCAAATCCTTGTGATTGTTCCATATATATTTTCTCTTCCAAATCACCATGAAGAAAGGCGGTTTTAACATCAAGTTGTTCCAAATAAAAATCTTTAGTAGCCACAATACTTAAAATAGTATGAATAGAAGTCATTTTAACAACAGGAGAAAATTATTCATCAAAATCAATGTCCTTTTTTTTTATACAAATCCCATTACAACTAACCTAGCTTTAAATATTTTCTTACCTCCATTTTCCTCTTTTAGCCTATAAACCCATTTGTTTGGTAAAGCCTTTTTACTTGTAGGAAATTTGCATAGTTCCCAAGTCTGATTTTTCAGCAAGGAGTCCATTTCTTCTTCCATTCCATGCTCCCACTGAACCTTGGCATTCACTTGCATAGCTTCATCATAACATTCTGGCTCACCAACATTAGTTAATAAAATAGAATACAAAGAGGGAGAAAATCTTTTTGGAGGTCCACTTATCCTTGAAGATCGTCTAACATTCACAGGAGTTTGTGGTATTTGTTGTTGATGTTGTTGCAGAGCATGAAGAACCACTAGAACATCATTGTTCAAAGTTTCATTCAACACAACATAATCATTTTCTTTCTCCTCATGTTGTTGCAACTGATCTTTGTACAACACTTTCTCATTGAATATAACATTCCTGCTTCTCACAATTTTTTTTATTTTCAAAATCCCAAAGCCTATAACCAAATTCATCAATTTCATATCCAACAAATATATATTTCTTTGATTTAGCTTCCATCTTGGTTCTATTTTTAGAATCTACATGTGCAAATGCTTCACAAACGGAGGTTTTGAGAAAATAATAACTCACCTTCTTACCCATCCATGCTTCCTCTAGAATACCACAACCCAAAGGATTAGACGGACCTCTATTAAAATTAAATAAACAATACTGTTTACAGCCTCTTCCCACATGTTTAAAGGTAGCCTAACATGCAATCTCATAGTCCGTGCATGCTCCATTATTGTTCTATTCATGCACTCAACCACTCCATTTTCTTGTGGAGTCCTTCAAATCATTTTTTCTTACAAATTCCATTAGAGGAACAATAATCTTCAAACTCTTTGTTGAAATACTCACCACCATTATCAGATCTAAGATATTGTAACTTTTTGTACCTGTCTCATTCTCAACCAAGATTCTCCATTTTTTAAAAGTTTCAAATACATCAAATTTATGCCTAAGAAATTAAATCCAAACCTTCCTATTTGCATCATCTATAAATGTAACATAATACCAACAACTACTGAGAGAAGATACATGAGTTGGTCCCCATACATCTGTATGCACAAGCTCCAAAATTCTCATCTTTCTTTTGCTTCCCATCCTTGAGATAACTAACTCTCTTTTGTTTTCCATACACACAACTTTCACATAAATCCATATTAACACATTTTAGACTTGGTAAAACACTCTTAGAATGAAGTACTTTCATACTTTTTAAACTCATATGCCCAAGTATATTATGCCACAGTGTTAATTCAGAACCCACAACAATTGCCTAATTTTCTGCTTGTTGAACTGCAACAATTGTTCTTGAACATTGACTTTTCTCTGTAGCAACTAAAGTAGAAGGAACAATACCACCTATACAAAGATATAAGGTGCCTACTTTCACACCTTTTTCTACCACTAAGACACCTTTTGTAACCTTCTATATTTTATCACTAAATGTAACAACACAACCTTCATCATCTAGTTGCCCTGCTAAAATTAAATTTCTACTTAACTTTGGAACATACCTTACATCTTAAAATCAATGATTCTCATTCTGCAACTTAATCTTGATTCTTCCCTTTCCAACAATCTGACAAGGTTCATTATCTCCCAAGTAAACCAAACCAAAATCTCCTTGGACATAATCAAAAAAATAACTTCTATGGTGTGTAGCATGAAATCAAGCCCATGAATCTAACACCCAAGAGTCATCAACATTATCAAGGGGAAGAATCAAAGCATCCTCATCATATTTATTACTTACCACATTTGCCTCTTTACTACCTTCCTTTTTGTCTCCTTTATTTTTTCGAGACCAGCAATCTTTCTTTAAATGACTTGGCTTACCACAGTACCAACAATCCTTCTTGTCTCTAGATTGGGACCTCTTGTCCTTTAATTCTCTTCATGACTTCCCACGACCTCTAAAATTCTTTCCTCTCTCCTTTGTTCTACCTCTACTTTCTACATTCAAAATACTACCTGAAGTGGATGAACTACTTGAGCTTTTCCTATTAATTTTATTGTTCAAAATAACACTAACAACATTATCAAATTTCAGCATATTCAAACCAAAAACAAAATTACTAACCACCATTAAGAAGATTTTCTATTTTTCAGGCAAAGAAAACAGAATCAAAAGAGCCCTAACTTCTTTATCAAGGTTTACATTTACAAAATTTAATTGACTGGTAAGCGTATTAAACCCATTTAAATGATCAACAATCGACCCACCTTCTACCATTTTCATATTAAATAAATGCTTCATAAGAAATACCTTATTTGAAGTGGAAGGATTTTCATATAACTTGGCTAGGGTCTACATCAAATCTTCCATTGTATTTGTTGTTGAAATATTAAATGCCACTGATTGTGCCAGGCATAAACAAATACTGCCAAGTGCCTTTCTATCCAAAATATCCCAGTCCCCATCAAACATTATTGATGGTTTCTTGGATTTCCCTTCCAATGGAAACCATAAATCCTTCTGATAAAGATAATCCTCCATTTGCATCTTCCATAACTAATAGTTTTTCCCATTGAACTTGTCAACCTTCAACTTCCCCTTGTCTACCATTACTCCCACTCAACTGTGAGACTCCCACTGAACCATGAGAGATTCCTATAGAGGATAATTGAACACAACCCACTTTGATATGACTTGTTAAGGATTAGAAGCAATAAATTATCAATTAAAATGCAAAAAAAAGTGAAAACACAATAGATTTATAAAACCTAGAAAAAATTACAGCAAAAGAACACTAAGATTTAACGTGGTTCACCCAAAATCGGGCTACATCCACCAACAAGAGGGTCCAATATATATTCAAATTTTAGTAAATAACTTTTACAAAGCATGCAAAAACCATTGCAACCTGTAACAACATTTTTCTCCATGCTTTTCATTGCTATTTTTACACATCCTTTGTTGTGGGTACCTACAACTCTTCCTACATTTTTCCAGCCATAAAATTGTAAATTTTTGCTAATGTTTTTCACAACTTGCTGCCCTTAAAACTCTAATCCAATTATTGGAATATGTTCCCACACATGTCCCATTAATTACAAATAAAGCATGGCCATTAGTTTTGTCTCACGTACCCAATAACACATTTTCTTTTGGGTGGTTACAATAACTATTTATAGTTGTCTTTAAATAAATATTGTAACTGATCATTTCTAGCATTTAATAATTATTTGTAACAAATATTTTAAATACAAGTGCAACAAAAATATTTATTACATTCAACAAATTAGTTAATAAGATAATTTTGAAGATCTTTTATCTGAGTTTGATTGGTCTCCATAACACAACATGCCTTCTATCCAATATATGCAATAGAGAAGTTGAGTTAGGATACAAAGAGGACATGAGTCTTCCATCCTATAAAGTTGACTACAATCTCACACAAACATGTTAATTGCAGACAAACATGTTAGGTGAAAAAATAAAAAATAGACATGACATAATTTGATCAGATAAAAGACATCATTGATAGGTATGACTATCAAGCTAGAGACCATACAACAAGTAGATAGGCATGTGAATACTGCAAACTACGTTGTAGGACAATCATAGAAAAGACAAGTCTAGTTAGGTTTCCCCCAAACTACATGACGAGATTATGAGACATCAAGATATATTGTTAATAATTTTTTTTTTTAAAATAAGAATAAGCATATATGATAGCCCCCCCTTAGAATGATGTATGTTGTGCAAAGCAGAGAAGAGAAATACAAAGAGATGTTGTGGCATGATATATATTGCTAGATGTATTCATGGAATGTTATCACGTGAGGGATAACACAAAATCCACAACATCAAGAAAAACAAAGATGAAGAAATCAAGATCACAGGGGGATCCAATTATTCGGGGTCAGAACTTATCATAGATCATGTATATACATAGATAAGATAGTATAATATGTATGAACTTCCATCACCCCCCAAATAGATCGAAACGGGAAGAAGAGCACATGAAGACAAATAAAAATTTGGGTCAACATGGAAGAGGCCTAAATGCCCCAATGCTTTGTATCTTTCTCGATGTGAAAAAGCAAAGTTTTACGTCAAATAGGAGAATGATGAAAAAAATAGAGGAAGTGTATGGAATATTTTCTCTCTTGTATCCAAGTACCTACAAGGGTAGCAAGGGTCCTCCACGTGAGAGCACAAACATAAAAAAAATGAGTATGGGGGAACACAAACAAACATATAAATCTAATCTAAAGATAAAGAAGAGGTACCGCCCTACTCCAACACCTCCAATAATTCATCCTATTCCCAATATAGATTATTGTAGGGGCAGGGAAGATGATCCTATAGGGGGATAGCAAGAGCGGTTCTTTTCAACTCACTTGTAGCAAGAGCTAAAGACGAAGCCCCCTTGAGGTCTCCATCAATAAGCTCGTGTGAGGTCAACGCCATTGATCTAGCAACGATAGATGACAAAGTCATATATCCTCCAACAAGTCAAACATACACTTTGTTAGGGTAAAGTGTTATGATTGAACAAAAGGAGGATGAGAAACTCGAGATTCAGTGACATCCTCTGAAAAGGGGGCAATGATAAACTCTAAGGGAAAAGGCATCATAATCGTCACTAGAATGATACAAGCCAAAGAAGAACAAGGTGCAAAAGATAAAGAAGACTTTTTGCAACCATCATTTGGAATGAGGTCATGCTCTAACGTACACTTAAGTAGAAGATGTGGGGTCCTCACGTCAGAAGCAAAGGAAGCAAGAGAAGGAGAAGGAACCATATTAGACACCACCTTTGTGTGAGGCATGTCAATGGGCTCAGGGAAAGGAGGAAGATTTGGTAAAGAGGTGATCAAGGGAGGCTTCATAGAAGGACCAATGAACACCATGGTCTTCCTAAGATTAAAGGATATCCTCCAAGGTTAGCTTTAGGTTGCAAAACCATAAAGTTTGTTGGATATTACCATGAATCCAATGTAATGACAAAACCCTCAATAATACCCTCTGGCTTGACTATTTACCTATTTTCTAATTATAGAATTGTGAGTGTAGGTATAAGGTCCATCAATTGAATCTTTTGCATTGTGTCCCTTGTCATTACATTGATGCCTACTCCTAATTTAGTCAAAGTATTCTTGATGAGTGTTTCATCAATATGTACACCTACAACAAGACTCGTAGGGCCTACATACTTTGAAACAACTATGTTTCCCAACATAATGTTAGCCAATTATCGTAAAACATGGATAGCTTGTGGATCTTTTCTTTTCATTTCTATATTTTTGAGGGATAATTCCCTCACAGTTTTTGTGTAGATGGGAATTTATTTAATGCTTGGATCAGTGGTATTTTGACACAAACATTCTTAATTTGGCTCAAGAAATCAAATTTAGGTTTAGAATGAAATTTTTGTGTTGTCAGTCTCTTTGGAAATTGTGGTTCCTTATTTATGATGTCTGGCTGTAGATTGCCTTATTCAGGTTGTTTTATTGAATTTCCAGTAGTTTCTATTGCTAGATTCTCATCAATAAGTTTTCTAATATGAGGGGATGATGGTCTAGCAATCATTCTTTCTGAATGTAGGTGAACATCATTGACCTCAACTCCATAGGTTGGGTATTGAATACGTTCATTAGTATAAGCTTGATACACATGCTTATTGTAAGGATTGGTTGTAGGTTGAGCAAGCAATTATGGTACTCTTGGTTGTGTTGAGGTAGATATAGTTGGGTTTGACATTATGACTAATTGTTATTCCAAATATTATTTTGGTTGCAAAAAATTGACATATTGGTTTTGTCAAATTGTTGGTTTCCACGCCATTGTGGTGGTCATTGGCTTTGATAGGATTACCATGATGGATTGTAGTTTGGGGTTTGACATGGTTATTGTTGCTACATCCCATGTTGTGGAGTCCAATTAGATGATTGGGAAATCAACCATTATTGGTTTGGCATGGTATTCCAAGATTGATTATTCCAGTTAGAGAAATTTGAATTCACCCCAAGAAAGGAAATATTATAAGACAAAGGTTGTTGAGGCATATCTTGTCTTTGTTTCCATGGTTTGTGCTAGCCAATATAAAAATCTTGGCATTCCTCATCCTCTAAGGAATAAAATTTAGGTTTCCCTTGCTTCTCCTCAGACATGTTTGCAATATTTTTGCACTTACAATTGATCCTTTTTGGTGGCAGTGTGGACAATATTCAGTGAGAGAAACCTTTGTTTCTTCTTGTTTATTTTTAATGTGTGGTGTCTATTTGGGTCACTAGATGGCTAATTATATCCTCCATGTTAGACATAAGGTTGCTAAGTTCCACCTTGGAAACACCCGTTGATGTTTTGGTGGAAGAGAAGGCTCTAACACCCTTAGTCTTTTTCATAGATGATCTTGAATAATTTTTGCACACCTGGCATATTTCCTCAAAAGGTAATTGAGAAATATCCCCTACTCCAATAAGATTCAATGCATCAATGCAATCTTCATTTACTCCTTGCAGACATGCTAGTTTAGGGACTTTAGCAAGAGCCTATTTTGGTGTGGCTTCCTAAGGAAGAATTGGAACCTTTCTACATTGTTTTCAAGTGGTTCTTATTCCTTTTGTGACATTTTGAAGATATCATTTCTTTTCATGTCTACTCCCTAACAATAACCTTGATATTTTTGCAAGAATTTCTCCTTAATTGTTTCCCAATTTGGTATTGCATTTCTTCCTAGCCCCATGAACCACTACAAAGCAACATCTTTCAAAATAAACGAGAAGAGTTTCAACTTATGAGAATTTGTGGTATAGTTATAGCTTCTGTACAGACCATCATATTCAAATGGGAATGTATCTAGCTCTTTTATGATTAACCCATAGAAATTGGGCAAGGATGAAGGAGGTATATTCTTCAGGGCAACCGTTTGCTCTTGGTTTATAATTGGGAATTCAAATGTAACAAGTAATATTGGGTTGTCTATCGCCTCTTTTTTTGTGATGTCAAGATGTCTTATGGGGATTCTCCCAAGGGCTAGAACAACTACTAGTGTGAAGGGTATTTCTATATCATTGATTCCCTCAACTTGTTTCACTAATGGTAATAGTTCATCGCTTGTGCCAATATCTTCAAATTCCTCTTGAATTTGGTTTGAGGGGAGAAATATTCCCAAAGCATCTCTCTACTGTCACATGCAATAATAGTTTGAGCTTTAAATAGCTTACCTTGCACAATGTTAGTGAGTAGTTTGAGGTTGATTGTAAATTCTACTAATCCTAATTATTGTAAATGAAATATTCCTAACTTGTCAAAGCAATATAATGAACTAAAACATGCTAAGGAATTTTGAATTTTAGCACCATCCCCAACAACGACACTAAAAATGTAGAGCTCCCCTTATGTTCAATCAATTGATACATATAGCATACATACAACTTAATAGACTGACAAATCCCTTATTAAATAATACATTATCTTAGAGGTGTTTCATTTAAATTATCAACCAAGGAATAGTAATCTTGAGGTGATACTGACACTGTATGTGCAACTAAGAATCCTAAAGACTCCTAATTGACTGTGTATAAAAATGTAACAAAATAAATTTAATTGAAGCAACTTAACTAAAATAACTATATCTAGAAAAAAAACATATAAATAACAATTGTTGTAGGTAATTGTAATAGTTGCTATAGGTAACTATTTCTACGTAGATAGTAACTTAATGACTCACCATGTTGCAACTTAATTCAATAATAATTAATTTTTTATTCAACAACTCAACAAACTGTAAATCAAAAAAGATAATTCAAAAATTTATTCTACTGCAACTAAATAATCTAAACTACCATGGATATTTTAGTACCTCAAATGTCCTTTGCTTGAGTTGCTACAATCCACAATGTCTTTCTTTAAATCTTAACTCAAATATCCATGGAAATTATTGTATTCATCTTTATTGCACTTCGAACATACAAAACTTAAGAATAGAGTATCTGATTGACATACTTGTATTCAAGTTTTATTCATACATAATATCTAGCTAGCTTGATCTCTCAAAAGATTAGAAATATATACAGGATCCTTGAGAGTCCCATTATTTTGAACTGAAAACAAACTATAAACAACAGTCAACTCTCCTAAAAGCATAGGAAAAGGGCTAGGTCTTATTTCAACCGTAAATAAAAGTTAGTGGAGGTAAGAGTGTAATAATCTTATAAGGACTCTACATCAATTAAAAATATGGTTATAACTGAAGATGTGCCTAATAGGCCAAAACTTATTGCAAGGTCCAATAACCACTATTAGTACAAGTCTCTTCTTTCCTTTGTGATTCAATAATAACATTGTTACCTATTTTTCACTCTGAGCTCAAACAGGTAGAGCTGGATGAAGTTCATCATTTATAGGTACAAAATTTTTCATGTTTTTCTGATTAAGTGTTCATTGATCATCATTAAGATCATCTTACATATGAATCATAGTTTATTGTGCAAACGTTTAAAATAGGAAATTTAAAAAATTTGCATGTTAACGCTTTTATTCATTCTGTAAAAAATGTTGAATCCCACACAAGTCGTGGGAGTAACTCTTTTTGGATTTTTACAATCAAATAAAGAATGCATAAGCAATGGTATGCTATACAACTGAAAATAACGAAAGCATGGGGTAGAAGATGATTTGTCATTGCCTGGAATGATGAATCGTTGACAGTTGAGGTTTTTAGTTGTGATGCCAGCTCAAGCTCCGTTCCCAGTTTCAGCTCTAGCTCCGCGTACCTGCAAGTTTGAAGGAATGTTGTTAGAGCAATGCAGATCAAATCCTATCATATGCCTACCCTACTAACAGGAATATAAGATACAGTTGATCAGGCATCCATCAGATGATTGCAAAAAAAAAAAATCAAGAGGAAAAACATAATTCAATGGAAGCTTTCAGCTTCTTTTATTTTTGTTAACATGTTTGTTTCAGTGTGCAGGAATAGGTTCATCATGTTCGAGATCATTTCGTCAGATATGTGGAGTAAAACGGGCTCCCACAAGGGTTGAGCCCGACATATCAAAAGGATACACTCTCAAGTTACATACGAGAGTTCATTAATATTGTCAAAATAGTCATCAAAAGAGCTACTAAAATAAAGAAATAGTCAAATAAGCAGCTTTATTTCAAAGAGATTTAGGAAAAGCAGCTTGAGCATATAGTATAACTTTGCTCTTCATATCAAGAAAGGATCAATCAATATTGCACTCATTAATTTCATATCCTATTCATGCTCTACTTTATATTTTTCACGTTACATCTAAATAAAGTGTTGAGCCTCTTTGCATTAAAGAGAAACAAAATATTCGAGCATTGGAATGCTTTCATAAACCATATCACCATACAGGACATATTTGCAACAATCCAATTTTCTATTAGTTCTTCAACAGTAAGCAACAAATTTTTGTCTTAAGTCAGTATTCAAGAATAATGGAAAATACGGATGCATCATCTTTTATCAAACATGCATACAGTGTTACAAGTGCCAGTGAGACAGAAATGAAGTATGAGTTATTTAGCATTGATATTAGATGGAGTATTTGTTTTTAATGGTAATCATTATTTATGAAGTTATTAAAAAAAAAAAGCAGATTTTGCACACAATTCAAACTAAAAACGAGGGTTGTCATATGAAGGAAGACAATTTTCAGTCTTAAAGCCCAATTTTTGTCTTGAAAGAATAGTCATTAGTTTCCAATAACATGAAGGATTAGGGAATAACAATACAGTGGTGCATCATGCGAACCAAGAGAGAAGATTGGAGACAGAACAATCCAGAAACAGAAGAGATCATTCAAATGCAGAATTTTTAATATATGGGAAAGAGAGTCATTTGAGAGATATCTAATGCCATGAACGAAGACATATGTTTGTGCTCCCTGTAGTGGTTGATATGGTATAGACAATGGAATGGAATGATATACTATTGTGTAGCTGTAATCATGAGTTTAAATGCATCTTTCTGAGAAATAACAACTTATAATGACAGTACTGTGAGAGGTAGCTATGCAGATGCATATAAAATTTTCAAAGGTTATGTATGAAAGCTGAATTGAATGATTCATTGCAAATTTTTGGTTAAGAACAGTTATAAGATTTCATTCTTAATAAGAGTAGTAGAAAAATGTAAATCATTTCTTCTTCCTTATTGAAGGTTTCAAGACAAAATAGATTATAAAAGTTGCAACCAACTTTCAATATTGTGTTAACTGATATTACAGTCATGGTGAATGCATTTTTCTGGAAACTAGTGGAAGGATTTTTACAAAAAAGATAATGCACAACTATAATGAAATTGGTACAAAATACAATTTCCAGATTAAATCCTTCAAGCTGGTTCATACATCATGAAATACAGACATAAAATTTCATGGGCCTAGCCATATATCATAAAAAAAATCAATACAAATTCTACAGAAGAAGAGAATGATCTGGGGTTTCGAGTTTTTCTCATATCTATGGAAGTCTTTCAAGCGTAAAGGGAAATCATTGGAGTGACAAATAATATATAGAAATTTCTAAGCAAAGACAAAATAATGATGGCTGGAGTTGTGTCAATACCAAATCTTAAGCTATTACATATCATGGCGTATTTTTTTTAAAATAGTCATAGGATGACCTCTGCTTTAAAGATTTTTATGAGAAATACCTAGATACAAAATAAAATACCCACAATGAAAATGTTACAGTGTTTGCTCCAATCTTGCTCAGAAATGTTTTTTTATGATGGTAAAGAGGCAAATTTCTTCTTATCCATTTAGGGGTTCTACTCCAAAATGTAAGATACAACAAATTGTAAAGACCCAGCTGAGATTTTCATAAGCCACGGCCAGGTACAAAGTATGTTGCAGTTTTTGAGCCATATATGTAAAGATCTCTTGGTGCGCAGTCATAGAAAGAGGGCATTTTTCCCTATTTTAGTTTCTTCTTAAATCATAGTGAAATTCTCAAAAGCAGCAAAGTAATGGTGGCTTTAAGGTTACAAAAATCTCATAGTGGTGGCTAACATCGAAATACTCCATGGTGGCTTGAGAGAGATGGAAAGTATACAAGGAAGGAGCGTATCAAGCTTACCAGCGCTGTTATGGTGTCCAATTTCAGATTTCGTTTGTGTTATTTCTTTGCCAGTATAAATCAAGCTCGGTCCTCAGCATGGCCACCAAAATCAACAGAGATAGAGCACAGAGGAAGTAAAGATACAAAAATGTCGGTATATGGCCATGGATGCGGCCAAGAAACCAAAGAATGGCATCGAAATTAGAAAAGAAGTCCAGTTTTCTGTAAAAAAAAAAAAGACTTACCATACTTCTCCTGTAGGGTTTACATGTCAATCCTTGGAAAAGAGTATAAAAACATGGTTTGAGCTAAAAATGGCTCTCAAAACTTCAAAAAAATAAAAGCATGATGAAACTTCGAGCCCCGGCATCAAGAAATTCTCAGGGAACCCTACTCATGGTGGCGCTTCCTCTCCAAGAAAGAAGTCAAATGCAAAAATAGAAACGATTAGGGTTCTCTTGTTTTAGGTTTTTTGTTTTCCTTCATCATTTCTTTTGAAATTGTGAATATTGACTTCTAAGTCAATTAAAAAGTCATGCGAATTTTGAAGGGGGATGAGTTTAGTATCTTAGGAGATATATGTGTTTATCATATGATTTATGATGTGAATAATATAAGAAGTGTGCAACCATACAAAAACATGGAGTGTTCTTTACTTATAACTGGCGGAAATTATATACCTTGAAATATTGATATCAGCTAAGAATAGTGGCGGAATTTAAAATATGCATGGACTCATGTTTATAAAGTTAAGGTTCCATTTCAGATTAATTGAAATATTTTATGCTTTGCATTACATTTTGTAAAGTTGATAGATTAAATGATAAAATATAAATCATTTAATTTATTTAACTATATCAGATGCAAGCATTAAAATATTAGGCGAAGTGGAGTTCTTATTCGCATGGGCGGATTGATACAAACGAAGTGGTTTTTTGCATGCTTTAGCCCATTTTTTCAAGGATTTCAGTCAATTCAAGTTGCAGATCAATCACATGCTTTATGACTGCCAGTTTGAGATCGAGTTCACTCATTCTTGCATGAGTTTGAGCCACTTTTTTAGGGATTTTCACTTGTGCTTGGATTTTACTTTGGAATTGTCATCTTTTCACTTTCAGATCACTTTCAATTGATTATTAATGCACTTTGGAATGCCTTCATTTTGTATATATTGAAAAAGTTTATCTTTTTCAATTCTAGTTCTTGTTTTTTAGCCTTTGCACTCTGCAAAGCGAATCATCTTGTAACTCAGCTTTCAGATTAATACGACAGTGTTTTTTATAGGTTCAAAGTGTGTAATTGTAGAAGATTCCTTTAAATTTCAGTTTCTTTAGAGTTTGCCTTCTAGATTTCAAGCATTTTTTTTTGTGAAGAATTCGATCGAAGAGTTACTGTGTTTCAGTTTTGAAACCTCTAATTTTCTCTGTCTTTTTCACATATTTGTATGCAATTTAGTTTAAGTTCACTGGTTATGCACTGTGCTTATAATCGATTAATTAATTTTGTCATGAAAACTTTGTTTTCCTTCAATTTTGCATTAAGATCAAAGCCTCTGTTTAAATCATTCAAGTGATTAAATTATTAAATCAGGTTGTGCAGATTAGAGTTTTTGAGGAGTTTATTGTGGATCATAATTGCAAGTCATTATCATTTAGGTGCAATCACCTCTCGTAGCTTTAGGATTTCAATTCAAGCAAGCTTTCTATCTCTTTCCCAGCCAAGTCAGTTAGATTTTAGGAGGTTTTTATCAGGGAACCAACGCTCTCTAGAGATTGATTCTCAAAATTAGGCAACCCACAAGCCTAAGAATCATTCTATGTTTCAACAGATTGTTGAATTTAATTATTCAAGCGTTCGGGTGCCATCTGATTGACAACAGTTTTTGGCATGCCCAGTGGGACTCTGAATCACTTTTCAGAGCAAAGTTTTTACAGTTCAAGCTGCTGTTTGGTATATACAATAGTTTATTCCAGCCTTTCAGAGGATTATTTTTATATACTTGGCGACTTTGTTTCTCAGTTTTTAGCAGATCAAGTGCACATAGCTTATGAGAAAAATTCAGACACGAAGTTCTTCTTCGTTAGAATATTTGCAGCTGGCTTTGCCAAAGAGAATAGGAATGACAACCAAGCGAACTTCTGGTAAGTCTTCAAGAAAGCAATCAACTTCTCTGATTCGAAGAGCATAACCAATAGTTTATACATCAAGAAGAAGAGGCAGATCATTAACAAGGTAGCCAAGTTCTTTCTCAGCTTCACCAAGTTCAGAGTACCGGTTTAGCCTGTACCGATTATACAAGTTGCAAATTTTAGAATAGTAGCAACTCTGATGGCTAGAGCACATGCTTTTGTTCCATTTGATGGGGGCAGCCCATTAGATATGGCTCTACATGATGATATACCAATAGTAGCACTCAAAATTCTGCCTTTCTTTACTGGTGAAGATCAGACTACGCCCATTGAGCATATTAGAGACGTAGCTTCGCTATGTGGAGCTCACCATGTGATTCAGGAGAACGTGGCCTTGAGGTTGTTAGCAGTGTCATTTAAGGGGAAAGCATCTCAGTGGTTTCATGGCTTACCAGTTCGTAGTGTCCCAACATGGGATGACTTAGGAGACAAGCTGACAAAGCAATTTTCAGATAAGTCCGATCATTTATCCCTAGTCGAGTAAATGACGACTATAAAGAGAGTGCCACAAGAACAGATGATGGACTTCAATTTTAGATTTCAAAGGACATGGGATCGAATTCCAGTAATGGTAAGGCCAACTCCTGACCATGCTTTTCTGTATTACTTTAGATCATTGCATAGTGATATTGCATTAATGATATAGTCTATGGGTGGGTTAACATTACCAACAGCATATGAAATTGCTATTAGAGCTGAAAACAACCTCATACAGGCTGGTAAAATTGCCCCAAGACCCCCTATGCCATTTTTCTCAGAAGTACATCCATATATGCCTATTCAAGTACCTCCAATAGCCAGTATACTTATTGTTCCAGCCTTAGAATTCCAAATAGTAGTACAAAATAACGTTGTTCCAACAAATTCTGATTTGCAAGGTCTCAAAGATACTCAACAACAACTAATAAATTACCAACAACAAATGGCCAAGTTACTACAAACTGTGAGTAACAACTTGATGAGTCTTAAAAACCAACAAGGTCAAAATTTTAGGCCTAATCAATCATCATTTTAGACAAATAGGCCTGCTTATCAAGCTGATTACCAAGGACATAAGAGGAATTTCAACTTTAGGCCTTATCTGCCATTTAACCCCGTTGTTGCTAGCTCTTCAAAAGAGCTAATTCCAATACAAAACAACTTAGCGCAAGATTATGTATGGTGTTATCCCTGCAATCAGCCTCATAATCAGGCTACTTGCATGAACATGGTGATTAATTAAGCACTCATGGTGCAAAATAGTTATGCTGCTTTTGAACAAACAACTAAGGAGGATAGTAATCAACAGGGTGAGCAAATGCAACATAATGATATGGATGTCGCCATGATGAACTGGCAAGGTAACAAATTCTGTGGAATAAGTTAGATACAAGGTCAAAAGTTGTTAGATACGTCTATTGCAGTGAACACAAGGTCCAAGAAAAGAGCAACAAATATGAGACAACAAGCTGTTCTTGATAAAAAAAACAGCCAGAAAGTGACAAACAACAAGCTGATAAAGTCAAACAACAAGTTGTTCAACAAAAAATTCAAGTTCCAGCAATTGAAAAGGAACAGTCATAGATTTCTTCTTCGCAAAATGTTCATATTTTACTAAGGAAGCAACCTGAGACCGTTAAAGAATAGCATAAGCAAGCTCAACCAGTTAAAGAGCAACAAAGAACTCAATCAGATTCAGTGCAAAAGGATACTGCTATTCCTAAAGCCCAGCATAAGATTAGTTCTCCCGCTTTTAACATTGTTGATCATATGAAGAAATCAATGATTAGCATCACCATGTTGGATGCATTACACTTACCTGGGCAGAAAGAAGGTATGCAAGAAGCTTTGGCCAAAATCTCTATATCTGACGAAATAACCAAAGAACAACTAGGAGTTTTTGCGAATAGTTTAGACAACAAAAAGGGGCAGTCAACTCATGAGGTAAAACCACCACCCTTTTATGTTAGTCTGATTATTGGTGATAGCATAGTGCATAATTGCATGATAGATTCAGGAGCAAGCAGTTCAATCATGCCCAAATAGCTGGTAGACAAGTTAGGTCTCGAGTATGAACCTTTGTCAAAAGGGGTAGTTCAATTAGATGGTACAGCTGTTAAGTCTATAGGAGTTATTAAAAATTTTCCCCTTACATTGCATGCTTGTCCAAATTTTTAAATACCACAGGACATTTATGTTATTGATCTCCCACCTTACTTTGTTGTTTGTTTGTCTAGAGATTTCACTACAAAGCTAGGTGGTTATCTGTCATCAGACTGGTCTCACATGTTTTTCAAAACCAAATATGGTACCAGAGTTACCATTAAGTCAGAACCATTAGCTAAAGACCATATTGAACCATACGTTTTGAACCCCATAAATGCAAACCTAGCTTTCCATGATCAGGAGGATCAATCCATGACCCTCGACCCCATTGTACCTATAGAAGGCATACCTGACATAAATCTAGATGAGTGGCTAGCCAAGAATCATGAGGTTGATCCGTTCAATCTCATAGATGAAGTAGGTTTGGGAATTTATATAATTCGTGAACCTGATGCAACTATTTTGAATCTAGTCAAGGAAGAAAAATAGCAAGTACAATAGATTGATTAGCTTTGGAAGCTATTTTTTGACGGTTCTAGGAGTAAAATTGGTGCTGGTGGAGGAGTTGTTCTGATTTCACCTGAAGGAGATAGGTATTATTCAACTTTTAGATTTTCTTTCAGCTGTTCTAATAATGTTGCTGAATATGAAGTGTTAATACATGGTTTAGAATGGGCCAGAAAAAGGAAGATTAAGTGCTTGCAGGTATTTGGCGATTCAGAATTAATAGCAAATCAAGTCAGAAATTTGAATTTAACAAAGAATGATTTGCTGAAATTGTACAAACATCATGTTTGGGACTTAATTGAGGAGTTTGATGCATTTAATCTATAATCAGTGCCCAGACTTTAGAATAAGCAAGCTGATAAACTTGCTGCTCTAGGATCACAGTTTGACATTCCGATTGAAATTCACAATGTGGAGGTACAACAGTACGTAAAGGTAGTTGTTAGACCCTCAGTACCTTATAATAATGTAAGTTGGAAAATTTTTGATAGTGATGAACAGATAGTTCATTTTCTGATGGAAGAAGCAAAGTTTTCTGCTAGAAATCAGCAAAAATTTGATCAGCAATATGGCGATCAGATTGTGCAACTTAAGTCTAACAAGCTGCCAAAAGGTTTAGTGACCCTTGAATCCATCTTCAACACTGATGATTAGGTTAGAAGAGATAAATTAGGTATTATAGTGAAGCAGGAGCATTACAAGTCAATAGAAATTTTCAAAGACAAGCTGCTTAAGCTTGGCAAAGTCTGTACAAAATCAAAACAACAAGCCTTTATCTTGCTTTGTTAAGAATTCAACGACATATTCGCTTGGCAATATGGGGATTTGAAGGGTTTCAACCCTGAGTTAGCTCAATATACAATTGAGCTCGAACCCAATGCAAAACCAATAAGATAGAAGCAGAGGCCTCTGAATCCGAAGTTGGAACTTCTGATGAAAACATAATTAAATAAGCTGATCGAAGGTAGCATAATATTTCCAATCAAGCACACTTCTTGGGTGTCGAATTTGGTGCCTGTTAGAAAGAAGAGTGGAGAGATAAGGTTGTGCATTGATTTCCATGATCTAAACAGAGCTTCACTCAAAGATCATTACCCGTTGCCTTCAATGGAGCAAATATTGCAAGTTGTTTTAGGATAAAAAAGGTTTTCATTGTTGGATGGGTATTTAGGTTACAGCCAAATCTTGGTTAAGGAAGAAGATTAGTATAAGACGACCTTTACCACCATGTGGGGTACTATGGCTTACAGGAAGATGTCGTTTGGACTGTCAAACACAGAAGCCACCTTTCAGAGAGCAATGGATATGGCTCTCCAAGGTTTGATTAACAAATTTGTTCTTGTTTACCTGGATGATATTATTGTTTTCTCACATAATGTTGATGATCATTTCAGTCATCTTAGAAAATTTTTTGAGAGGTGTGGAGAATATGGAATCTCCTTGAATCTAAAGAAGAGTATTTTTGTTGTACATGAAGGTAAGCTTCTGGGTTATATTGTTTCAAAAGATGGCATTTCTATTGACCTAGAACGTATTGCAGCCATTCTGGATTTACCACTGCCCACTCACAAAAAGGGTTTACAGAGCTTCTTGGGAAAAATTAACTTTGTGAGGAGGTTTATTCCCAATGTTGCAGCATTATTACAACCATTGATAGCCATGTTGAAGAAAAATATTCAATTCAGCTGGTCAAAAGAAGGAAAGCGCAGTTTTGAACATATTAAGGAGGCACTTGCAACAACCCCTACTCTCATAAATATTATTTTGATAAGGATTTCATACTGTACACATTCGTAGGAGTGGATACCATCTCCGCAATGCTCTGTCAGCAAAATCATGAAGGTATGGAACAACCCATAGCTTTCTTTAGTCAAGTCTTGCATGACTATGAAACAAGGTATTCATTCGTTGAGAAGCATGTACTTGCTGTAGTGAGAAGTCTGAAGAAATTCAGACATATGTTGTCTAATAATAAGATAAATTTGCTAGTAGCTCACCCAACAGTCAAGGAGTTTCTGCCGAATAAAGACATTAATGATAAGCGAGCAGGCTGGATAACCAAAGTCATGGAGTATGACATCAACATAAAGGTTACGAAGCTCGTTCGAGGTAAAGGACTGTGCGAACAACTTGCAGAAAATGAAGGAAACAACAGTGAAGAAGTTGCTGCAATTTTGAATAGTGAAGATGAACTTGTTGTTTCAGTTGTTCCAATTGATTGGATTCATCAGATGATCCATTACTTGCATACTGGAGATTGTCCAGAAGGTTTAGATAAATCTAAACGAAGATATTATAGGTTACAAGCAATTCCTTATGCAGAAATTGATGGTGTTCTTTATAAGAAGGATTTCAATGGTGTTTTTCTCAGGTGTATTCATCCAGATCAGATTGAAAGAATTCTTGAAGAATTCCATGATGGACTTGCTGGAGGTCACTTTGCACCACGTACTACAGCCTTGAAAATTATGAAAGCAAGGTACTATTGGCCAGATCTTTTCAAAGATGCACATACTTATGTTAGAAGATGTTCCAAATGTTCACTTTTTGCAGGAAAACAGAAGTTAGCAACCCTGCCCCTGAATCCAATTAAGGTTGAGCAGCCATTCAGAAAGTGGGGACTTGATTTTATCGGTCCAATTAATCCACCCTCAAGTGTTGGGCATAGATGGATTTTAACTGCCACAGACTACTTTACGAAGTGGACTGAAGCAATTGCATTAAGAGATGCAAATGAAACATTAGTTTTAAACTTCTATCAGGTTATAGTTTCCAAGTTTGGTACACCTGATTTGATTATTTCTGATAATGCTTTGGCTTTTGTTGGTTTAAGAATTTCAGATTGGTAAGTAAAAAATAATATTTTTTTGAACACTTCATCCAATTATTACCCCCAGGGTAATGGACAAGCTGAATCAACAAATAAAAATCTGATTAAGATCATGCAATAGACTATTGAGGATAATCAGAGGTCATGGCATGACAAGCTCAAGTTAGCCCTGTGGGCTGATAGAGTTACACCAAAACGATCAATGAGATTTTCACCTTATGTTTTGGTTTATGGCAAAGAGGCCAAACTGCCTATCTCGATTGAATTTCCAACTTTGAGTTACATCAAAAAACTTGAGCTACTTGAGGAGCAGCCAATGCAGGTTAGGCTTTCTCAATTAACAGAGCTGGAAAAAACTAGAAAAGAAGCCTACAAAAAGCTTCAGATTCATCATTCTCAAATGAAGAAGTCGTTCGATTAGAAGGCAACAACAAGGATCTTCAATGAGGGTGATTTATTTTTCAAGTGGGATGAGCTCAAGGGCAGGCCTGGTAAACATACGAAGTTTGACGCCATGTGGGATGACCTGTATGTTATTACAGAAAAGAAAGAACACAATGCATTTCAACTTTCAACGTTGGATGGTGAAGTACTACCAATCCATGTCAATGGGATTCATTTGAAATAGTGTTATTAAGCTTTAAGCTTTTAGCTGTACATAGTAGAATAATTTTCAGTTTCAGTAATGCTTCCAATAAGTGCCTGTTGGCACATTTCATTTCGGTTTTGTCATGTTTTCAATAAGTGCAGTTGCTGCACTTGGTTTTTCAGATTCTGTCTTCAACAGAATTGCAGTAGTTTCTTTCAAGTTTGCATCAAATTCAAAAAAATGCACGTATTGTAATTGATCACCTCATTTGACTATGATGGATCAACATTCTTTTGTTGCAGGTTGAAAGTCCTTTTGTTGTGAGTTGACAGATCCTTCGTTGCAGGGGTTAGTTTATTCCAAATACATTCCATCATTAATAACTATAATTAATCATAAAACTCCATTAAATTCCAAAGATATTCAAAGATTCACACAACCATTTATCAATATAATATATCATCTCCAGTGCTTTAAATATTTAAAATATATGAAAAAGGTCTAGAAATTTCTTTGAAACTTATTAGAAATGATGAAAAGTATGAGACTAAAGCAAGGAAAACAAGACATTTATAAGGCTTATCAAAGAGAACTAAAAATAAATGAATTAACGATAATTGTTCTTAAGAATAAACCCACCCTAAGCACATGGAATCCCAAGAGTGTCACTCAACTTCACTATGCAAGTTTACAACAACAAGACTTTGAACCTCGTAATGTATACAAAAGTTTCATGCATTCAACTATTTATGATTCAAGTTTAAACCCTAAAATGATCTACAATTAAAGGTAGGAAAGTAACTCAATATAATACTTTGTATATTTATTTATTACTAGCTTACATAAGATGGTATCAAATAAAGGTTGTTATTTTAGTTGACAAAAAAATTAGAAAAAGAACAAAGTTTAGACAAATTTTGTTTAATGAGTTTTTTTGGAGAATCCCAATGGGAGAATGGGTTGTAGGATGTTTAGTGCCTTCATCCAAGTTGGATATTAGAGTCAAACTACTAGTTTCATGACTTACAAGAATGTAATATTATTCCCCAAGGTTGAATTTGATTCAATGAATAAGCAAAGAACCATGAGTGCACAAGAATTACATAAGCTTAGTTATAAGAAAATAATTGCTCTAATCCACTTTAAACCACAATATTTGACTCAATAATGACTTTGTTGTATTAAAATATTCTTAATGTATGGGAAAGATAACTCTATAAGGGTGTAAAATATATGTTGCACATGTTTTCTATGGTTTGAAAATATTAAAACAGGGGAAAATTCATTGTCCATGTCGGCACATTGCCACGAGTGGTACCTCTTTTCATCATTAGTTTTATATTCATTCCATATGCATTGGTTTTGTCCATGAATACTTGTTATGTATTCAAAATACAATGATCATGGCATACAAATTTGGTGATTGATTATTTTCTTGATGTTAGATAATGTTTTAGTATAAGATAAGTTTAGAGAATTGAATTTCCATTTTTATCTTGGCATGCTAACAATTTCCTAGGAGGGATGAATATTCAAAGGGTTTCCTTATAGATATTTTACACATAAATGACTTATGGACCAAAGAAAATGAAAAGAAATAGAAGATGCATATTTTCTTTAATAATAACAATATGAATTATATTTACTTACAGAAGAAGATTTATAAAAATTTGTCTTCTTAGTACCTTTGGCCATAAACAAAGAATTTATAAAGCTTGTAATGGTTGCTTTGGGTGCTTAACATCTTATGAGCCTTGCAACGTAACTAACTACACTTTGGGTGGTGGAAGAAGTGGTAGGATTTAAGGTGGTAGGAGAGACAACACTATAAAGGACACTATAAGAACTACCCTTCACTATTACTATATTTTTATAATATGATCAATCCTAACATATTATTACATCTTTATACAAATATGATTCTACGCATGCAATAATAATTTGACATCAAGTCCATACTAATAAGTAGTTAACCATCAAGGATAGATATTATTGTTGTTACAATTTTCCTAGTACTTAATTGTTAAATCACAATATAATGCCTTATAATATTGCCATAAGACAATTAAGGATATTAAAATCTAGCCTCATCACAAATCCTCTTTGCAAACCATAAGAAAACCACCTTCCCAAATCTTTCTATCACATAATTTTTTTGAAAGATACATGCATATTTTCTCAAATAGGCATTTGCAATAATATTTAGGTACCATGAAATAATGAACAACAATTAAGGAATACTACCTTTTCTATGTTGTTTGATAGTCGTGACATTTCCTCTACATTGACCACATACTCTTTAAAACCTTTATCTTGGATGCAACTTTAATAGATATAAATAAGAAATCATACCTAATAAAACAACAACAAAATATTTTGGAACACATATAACAAATACAACCCCTTCTTATAAGCAATTGAGTCTTGGAAACCTGAATAAATGAGCATACACTTTTCTATTAACTCTTGTTATGTCAAGTTTGCAATATTCTATGAAAGGGTGACAAAAGTATGAGTTACAAATTGTAAACCATAGCATCCAACAAATGAACCATAATAACTTAGTAATGCAAATTATATTTGAATTATTTATTTGATGGTGAACAAACCTATTAATATAAAGTTATGCTTGCATCCTTAGATATTTATCTTGATGAGATTTATACCAAATAGTGAAAAATTATGATCAAGCTTGCTTTGTCAAGGATTTATAGTCTTTTCTTAAAGATGAAAACCTCACCAAACACTTGATAAGGGAATGTTGAATGAAGCAGGGTACTTCCCTTTCAAAACTCAAACTCACAACTACAACAAGAAACACAAAAAAAGAATGCAAGAGAGAACCGGTCTTTGTTTATTACTGTAGTGGAAAATAACATTACATTGCTACATTCGCCCTCATATGGGCCTTCTTGACTTCAAAGTCTACTAATCTTCAAATTGAAGTTAACTTCCCTTCCACTTTGTGCCTTCACCGTGAGAAATCAGCTTGATCCTCCCTCCTCCCATCTCCCCCTCCTGGTTCAATGTATTTTCCCTTTCTAAGCATCCATGACCTAGGGTTTCCTATCCACGTTCCATGCATTTTTCCCTTTTTCTTCCTATTGATAGAATCTGCATTAAAGTTTGTCGTCCATGCTTGCCTTAGTGTTGTCATCCAATTCACTATAGCATTAACGTTCCTGTAACTGCCACTCATCGTTTGTGCCATTGTCTCATGCAACCATCGACCATAAGATTTGTGCCATGTCTGTCATCAAAACTTGACCATTTTCTTTATTGCGATACCTCACGATACCGCTCCATCACAGTCCATCCAAGTGACCATCACAATGTCGCAGGTTATCGCTATACAACAACCTCCCTCATTGGACTATCATGGGGTTGTGGGTTCTATACCACCATACCACAAACTCTTTGATTGAACGTCATGGGGTTGTGGTTTCACTCCTCCCTCATACTATCTACCATCTTTGGATTAAGGCTTAAGACCTATCCCGAACTCACGAAGCTTGAACTCATCCCTTCCAACTTCTATTCTTTTTCAGGTGTCAGAGTTTTTCCATGCCTCATACATTCCCTATCAACCAAGTAAGCCTTAACACTGAGTGCTGATCTCGCCCATTCACATCATAGATTACAAGCTACCAGACCGAAGTTCGAAACCCAACCAACTTGATCCAAAAATGACTAACTCTTCCTTCATTCCTTCTTTGGCATGCAATACGCTGTAAGCCCGAGGCCCAAAGTCCGAACTTCTGCACATCTTCAAGACAAAACTTCATTCTCCTGCTCAACAAACTCTAGCCAGCTTAGCCCTTATTCCAAAAGGAACAACATTGCTAATTTTGGTTGATGCAAGATTGTTCTCACACCTTGGATGCTCCTGCATCATTGAACCATAATGCTTTAATTTGGGTATGGCTCCTTATGTGTCTAAGTGAATAGCTATGAACTTGACTCTCTATAGTAATGCTACTCACACATTATAAAAGGAAGAGAGTTGTAAAAGACTAAAGCTTAGCATTATCATTGGTTAATGATAATATATTTTTACAATCCAGAAAGATTATTATTGAATTATTTTTGGATTTGATTGTGTAAGTTTTTTTGCATCAAAAAACCTACACAATCAAATCTAGACACAATTAAGCAATAATAAATTATTGGATCAACAATACTTATTAACTATAATTTTTTTATCAAGGTAATAAACTTCAAGGAAACGACAATGATAATTTTGAAAGGGCTTATTTCATCAATACAAATAGATAAATAATGGGACACAATATGTTGGAGTATAATGAGCCAAACCGAAGAGTTTATGCAATCACTTGCCATGCTTTAAAAACTAGAAAATGAACTTCCAACTAGCCAAAAATAGTTTTTATAACTTATTATTTTTGCTCCTAGGTGAGATTTAACTAATTAATTTTTATTTTCTCAATCTTAAATGAGCACAAAGTATGTAACTATTGAATTAGCAACCCAATCAACAATAAAAACCCTTATGCTGGTGGTAGTTATAGTGAGGAAAAAATAAGCAAATTAAATATGCAAACAATAGCAACATAGATGATAACCTACATAAATAGTGTCCAAAATAGTCTAATAAAAAGAAGTAAACTATTCAACTTGGATGTAGCCCCAACAAACTAACCTATTAAACCCAAATGAGTAAACAGTGCTAGAAACAAAAATAATCTAATATGATGGTGTCTTGATGCCTAGTAAGTTGTTGCAACACCCACCTTACTCAACAAATCTAGGAAAAAGGAAGATCTATACTCTCACATGCCTTTTTTTTTCTTTGCCCTTGAAAATCTACCTTAACCTTTTGAATCAAATCTCATTTCTAGACTCCTATAGCATTATATTACTATATTTATACATTCTAGGCTAGATGCTCTACTTTTAGGAATATATTTATTTTAGGCATGATGCTATAGGTTGACTAAGCTTTCAATTTGGTCTTTCCCTTTCACTTTAAACTAAAACTCACTTAGTTCCAATGCGTCTTTTTTTATTATTAACCAAGACTTCACACTTTGTTATTCAAAGACTATTAATCAAGAAAACAACTTTATTTGTTTATTTTATTCATGATTATATTTATATTTATCTCAAGATAATTATAAATCCACATTCTACTTTATTATATTTAATATTAAATATTATCTATAATCAACCAAGGATATTATAACTAGGTCATTATTGTCACCATGATACAAACACATTCATAAGAAAAAGTGCATTCAAAGTAAAATATGTACTTATGTTCCTAATGCCAAGCATATACATTTAGACAAGACCCGTGGGCTTCATCAATCGACAAATAAGTACTATAAATGTGCACTAGATACTTACTTTAAATGAATCTATTGTTAAAACATGACATACACTCAATTAGTTGAGGGATTGAATTAACATTAGAATTTTTTTTCCTCAAAAAGATCACACAATTCGCATCACATTACACTTATAATATCACTAAACAACAATATTCCTCACACAATTTATAAGATAAAAATGAATCTAAATTAATAAAACATATTAAATATAATAAATTAACAATTAAAATAACCAAATATCCATATTTATCATTGATAATCCATAAGAATTCACACACATATACATGCATTGAAAAAATCAAAATAAAACATCATAGAGGGATGTCACACACATATGCATGCATTGAATTACAATGGAACTATGTTGTGTTAGAAGCCAGTTCTTAGAGGGATGTCACACAAATAGATTGTGGAAAGAGATTTTGCCAACATGATTGTTCAAATTTTACATTAAAGATATTATATATAAATTTGGCAGCGCCAAACAGGGTTGAAATTTTTTAAATTGGAAATGCAGTTAAAAAGCGTACACTAATTAATATATAAAAAACTCAATACAATTTAAAATAAACAAATAAATATGGACGCATATTACTAGATCCACAATAGGGCAAAGCTCTGCTTATTTCAGATTACAGCCCTCTCGGGGAGGCAGCTCCATGAACACCATGTTATGACGCAAATTGCTTGTTATACCGTTTCATTTGCGCAATGTGTACTCAACACTTGTCAGTAGCGATGCATATTCACAGAACCTCTTTTCGCACTTTGCCTCCTCCAAACTTAACATGTTTGCGGCCGACATCACTCGGATGTGTAAATGGGCCCCCTACTTGCAGAGGCTTCGAACTCTCGACAAAGTCGAGCAGTTTATTGATATGTTGAACAGACACGGCTGCTCTGAAGCCCAAATTGCCGAGATAATGAGGAAACAGCCGTCATTAATCATCACAAGTGCAGAAAGAAAATTGGAACCCAAAATCAAACTGCTGGAAGATTTTGGTTTTCTGGGTAAGACTCTGGCTAAGCTTTTGACGAGAAATCCACACGTCTTGAGCATCAGCCTCGAGAACGACCTTATTCCCAAGATGGAGTTTCTTAAGAATGTATGTCTGTCCAAGGATCTGCTCATCAAATCCCTGGTCAAAGACTCCTTCATTTTCCGATATAACCTGGAGAAGACCCTGAAGCCCTCGGTTGCTTTCTGGGAGAGATGGGGTTTTCACGGGACGCAGCTCTCCAGACTCATCCGGATAAGACCGGCCATTCTGCAACGCACTTCTCTAACGCCTGCCCAAGTTGATCTCATTCAGCAGATTGGCGCCGACAAAGAAAGCAAGTTTTACAAATATATTGTAAGTGTAGTGACTGTTAGCCGTATGGAAACGCTAGAGGCCAAGATAGAGAATCTCAAGCTCTGCGGGCTCTCGGCTGAAGAAACCTGGCAAGTATGTCGGGCTGCAGCTCAAGTCTTTAGTTACTCAAAGGAAAGAGTTCGTGAAACGATAAACTTTGTAGTTAAGAACATGGAGCTCCCTGCAAATTTTGTAGTGACGCACTCCGGCTTGTTCCATTTAAATTTGGAAAAGACTATGATGCCCAGGTTTCTAGTTTGGCAGAAAATCAAATCCATCAACGACTCGGGCCTTTCTCTCTTCAAATTATTAACGATGGCAGAGGCAAGGTTTGTTAGAAATATCATTGAAGGGCATCCTGAATCTATAGCACTGCGGGCAATTTATGAAAATGCCATCTCTAATACCTCCAATCACACAAAGAGCTCAATCCAATGTTAATTTGTATTTTTGGGAATGAGACAGTGAGAGCCAGGACTCAAAAACCACAACAAACATATTAATCTAGTCTTTAGCAGAAGGTAGGCAGGCCCTCCTCATCAAGGTGTTGGCTGTGAGCATTTTACATTTGGGGAGGTACGAAGCTACGTTCATATTCCCCTGCTATGCGTTCTGTGACTAATTGCTCTTCAAGCAAGGTATGCATAGCAGTTACTAAATTTTTAGGTGAGCTAATTGCTTTTACTGCAGCCATTCAGTGTGATGTAATTGGTGACTGCTTAATAGCTATAAGTTTTGTTGCATCTGAAAGGCATTTCAGAAAATCGTATCATTATGTTTGGAATGAGAATTATGCTAGAGTAAGGAGAGAACAATTAAAAGTAATTTTCAGCAAACAAGTTTTCCAGCCCCGAATTAGAATACCTGAGTCAATTTGTCTTAAGATTGTTATGTATGTCCTTCTATCAGTAAACCAGATCAGTAGGTTCTTCCATTTATAGTGTAAGTTCATTAGCAGTTGGACAACATCACAAAACATTATTAGTTGGAAGTCATAGTTAATAAATGGTTTTAAGCATATATTTGGGACTCCAGGTCATTTCAGGCTCTGACTAGGCAAACTTGGATTTCAAAATAAATTGGATTTTTATGGATTCCAATTTAGAATAACATCAATAACACATTAATGAAATCTGTACATCCTTTCAAAATGCTGGAACAAGCTGCAAACTTCTAAATTTTAGTGGACTACTCGCTGTCTTACACCTAGGAGATAGACAGTCGGAGAAATTGCTCAGAATTCAATGAATTTGTTGTCATTGATATATCAAACAAATTGCTCAGGGTTTAAAGAAGTTGATACTAAAAAATAGTGAATGCTGTAAATAAAGATGAGGGTTTTAAGCTCTAACCTTAAGGTTTTTAATAATGTCTTAATTGTGCTCAAGACTGATCGAGTCTCAGACAAGTTTTACAGAGAAACACGGAAATGTAGAAGGCTTTGCAGATTTCTGTCAAACTCATTCGAGTTGACTAGTCAAGGCAACAAAACTCACCGCTGCTGACTTGGATCACACTTTGTGAGTTTATCACAGATGCATAGAGTCTCAAGATTATGGTTTTAAGCATGCTACAATTTTCATTGTGAATTCCTGTAATACCATACCAATCATGTAATCGATTAATGCTTTTTTAAGGTCTTATGGTGAGATTCTGCTAATTCGTCTCTGGTCTATATTCAACCATCTAAAGCAGTAACATATTCATCTAACACTTACAGCTATTTTCATTTTCTGTTATCAAAGAGGTTGCCACATTTTGGCAGACACGGCCAAATTACAGGTTACTTTGTATGACTTTTTATTTGTGTTTTACCATCATCAAGTAGTATACTGAAATATCCCCAATGGGGATCTGCCCTAAAATTTTGATTTTTATTTCTGCTCTAACCCTATTTCTGATTTCAAACAAAATATCACAGTGAACATACAAGTGCCCAAACATGACAAATAAACATGCCAAATGATGCTACCAATTGATATTCATATCAATCATGAAATCCACCATGAAGAACACAAGATAGCGCATCCAAATGCAACATACAGGTCTGATTTTCTGTAGATAACTTCTGCTGTTACAAAACTGAATATTCTAGACTGATTTTACAAGGAACTCAAGGGCTCAAACATGTCAAACATATGCCCAAATTTCTGCTCTACAAATCAGATTTGAAACTATGATTATACATACCAAATATATGCAAAATAGTCTTCAAATATCAAACCCTAGATGGGCGAAATTCCTGCTTGGCAAGTGCTTAGGGTTTACTGCTCCAAATATTCTCCAAACAATGCAAAATCACCCTCCAAAGGTGGGCGCTCAAATTTGCTCCAAATGGTGCTCCAAATTAGGGCAAAACTCTAATGCAATCTGCTTACAAAATGCTGCAATGATGCTTACTCCAAATCCTCAAATCTGGTTATGCAATGATGCTCCAAACCTCCAATTGTCTCCAATGAAGTGCAAATAGAACTCCGTTATGGGTCCTCCACAAGATGATCTAGGTTTTCGTCCAACTCACCGTATTCACAAGGGTTTTCATCTTTGGAATAAAGCCCAACCAAAGTTGCAGCCAAAGAGAAGAATCTCCAAAATGAAATTAGATAAGAATGGATGCCAAATGACATGCACTTTACTTTCTTTTATAGCCCTCCCAAAATAACCTTAATTTTATTTTATTTTTATTTTTTATATTTTATATTTTATTTATATTTTACTAAGTTACCGGTTCGGGTTCGGGGACGGGTTCGGGTACGCGAACCCGGTACGTGGGTACGGGCAAAATTTTTTAGGGGTTTGGGTACGTATGGGTACGTGTGTATATATATATATATATATTAATAATTTAATATATTATAAATATATATATATGTATTATATATACAAAAAAATAAGAGAAACATAGAGAATTGTAAAACTAAATCATTTCATAGTATGATACTTGATCATTGACCAATGCCAAATGCCAAAGATAAATATTAAATGCCAATTGATAGTTGAAAAATATTCAAATAAAATTACTGAATTACAAAATGTAGTTCATGAAACATTGAAAATTTGAAACATGATTCAATGTTCATTGTTCATATGCTCATCAATCATCAAAAGGATTGTCAGAATCATCATGACTTGGATTTTGAGTGGTTTCAACTTCAAAATCATCATCATTTGAACCCAAAGCGGATCCAACACCATGTGATATGTCATCAATATCACCCACATCATCCATAGTGGCTCTAACAAGATCCTGAATGGTTGCATCCAAGTCAGTAGACTCGGGTGCTACATCCCAAAGCCTCGCTGCCCCCTGCCTGTATTGAGGATCCCTACGTGACAGAAGACGCAAATTGGAATGAATATACACTAAGTCTTCAGCTCTTTTTGCAGCCAACCGGTTACGCTTCACTGAGTGGATAAAGGAGTATGTACTCCAATTCCGTTCAGCGCAGAAGAGCTTGCAACCTGGAGAGAAAACCAACAAAATTAAAAATAAAATAAAAAAATGCAAGATAAATTCAAGAATGTTAAAGTGTTAAATTTTACAATACAAGAGGCAAAAAAAAAAAAACTTGTGAGAGGATCTTGATTGCAAGAGGTTGGAGGTACATATAATCTTGACCATGGAGGTACCACCATGTAAGACCATCCATTTTGTATTGGTCTCTAGCAACAGAAGCGGTATGATTTTTTGATTTTCCTGTGACAAACATTCCAAATTCTCTCATGACACTTGCATGCACTTCTGGATCACTGAACATTCTACTAAATGCCGTCTTATACCCATTAGCAACTTCAGCATCTCTATATGGCGATATTCTCCCTGGGATAGAAAGTACTTCAGTGGTATAGTACCTTGGAGATAGGGCATATGCAAGGAGGTGCAATGGAGTTGTCATCTTGTTCCAGCGATGAAGAACAATTGCTTCCACCCTTTTGTACAAGGTGTCTTCAGGATCATTCTCTTTTTTTTGTATTTCTATTTTTATTTTTTCCAACATTGTGTCCATGCTATCATAGACATCCCCCAAGCATGGTTCATCTGTATCAGCAAACCGAAGCATAGACATGATAGGTTCGGTGAATTCCAATACATAATTCACACGATCCCACCAATCGTCATTCAAGATCAATGCCTTGACTTTTTGGGCCCTCTCTGAATTTGATTGCTTCCATATACTCCATTGGTTGCTAATAACCATTTGACTCAATGCATCTTTCACCTCCACAAGTCGTCTCAGAACAACTGTGTGAGATGCAAACCGGGTCTCGGCAACCTAAGAACATGTTAATAGTAAGTTAATAACACACATTTAAAATGTAAATAATGCAAAAATTATTTTTATTCAATTATGTAAAACATGACATAAATGATAAATGAAACTAAATATATTAAATTTTAAAATTTACCTTCAACAGAGATTCCAATGTTGAAAAGTTAGAAATTACTTGGCATATGGTTTGTCACAAACATGCGGATCCCTCCCGGACTCTGGTATATTTCTTTTCACCCTCTATTTGGGTGCGATTGCTTGCATCCCGCAAATTGAAAGGGGAGTGTCACGGTCTACCAGTGTCAAAGATGTGCTCATGTCTGGCCTCTACCAAAGCACCTGCAGCCCTGCAAACTTTTGCATTGTCCGTAACTACTTGGACAACATTTTCACTACCCACCATCTCTATGGAGTCAATGAGAATCCTGGAAATGAACATTGCATCTTTCACTTGCCCTTCACAGTCAACCGCCCTCAAAAACATTGCCCCCTTGGGGGACACTGCAATAACGTTAATCAATGGACGGTTTTTGCAATCTTTCCATCCATCGGAAACAATAGATACACCTGTTTCAACCCAAGAATCTCTAATTGGTTTTAGTTGGGCCTCTACATATTTCTTCTCTTTTTGCAATAAGGTGGTACGCACCTTTTCATACCGAGGACTTGTGAAATCAGGAGGTGCACTATTTATTGTTGACACAATGTCCTTCCAATATGGTGATCTCACCAAGTTGAATGGAAGACCATTGGCATAGAGGCAACGTGCAATTTTTTCTTCAGCAATATCTCTTGCCTCCATTTTAAATGCTTTCTCTAATGGACCTCTCTTGCGGGTGGTGGTTTCTAGTTCTTCATCTTCTTCTTCCGTAGAGGGTATAGACAAGAAGGGATGTCTAGAGGGCCTAACTATCTGATGAGTGGGTAATGTTTGTTTTTTCTTTCCGCAACTATAACTAGTTTGTTTTCCTCTTGCAATTGAATTGTCGGCATCTTCTTGTTCTTTTATAAATCCTGCTATTTGTACAGTAGATAACCCCTTCTTATCTGGACCCACACACATGTTAATCCCTTTACCACCAGGGCCCATAAAATGAAGTTTTACTCGGTAGTAGGAGCTATTATATTGTGCATTGCAAAAATTACACTTCCAAACAAACCCCCCACCTCCAGGAATTTGTGAAATTCGTGTGGTATGTCTCCATAAAGGAGATCCTTTATCAATTTTAAACTTTTGGCTTCCATCCCCACCCCCTGAACTTTGACTACTTGCCATTGTTGCAATCTATAAAAAAAATGAAAAAAATATATATATATTTGAAAAACTTCTTCACAAACTTGAAAAAATTCATCAAAAACTAAGAAACTTAAAAAAATTCATCAAAAGATTGAAGAATAGGGTTTAAATGCATACCTTGAACACTTAAATCTCCTTTGTAGAAGCTATTTGCCACTCCACAATCGATCTCCTTCAAATGCAATCACCTCCCTTCAAAATGCTAAGATGGACACAAATTATGGAGAGAGCAAAATGGGAGGTAAAAATGAAATGCTTTAGTGTTAAAATGCCTCATATTGGGTCGTTTTAGGGTTTTGTAGCAAAATAGAAAATAAAAAATTGCTTTTTATTCACTTTTGGGCCCACTTTTGAAGTGCTGGGCCGTGGGTTCGCAGGGGTTCGCCCGGGTACGTGGCTGGTACCCCCGGGTCCGCGTACCCACGGGCCTGGTACCCGCTGGGTACGCACAGGGCTGGGCACGCACCCTGTGCGTACCCAGCGCGTACCCACAGGCGAACCCGTACCGGGTTCGTACCCGAACCGGGTTCGTACCCGAACCGGGTTCGAGGCCTGTGGGTACGAATCCGGTAACACAGATATTTTATAATATTTTTTTTTTGTTATTTATTTAAAATATTATTGTTATATTTAATTAAAATATTGAAACTAGTGTTTAAAAACACTTTTCCGCCCTTGCAAACTTTGAATTTCAAATCAAATTGGGGACATGACATATACTATAGATATATTTAATCTACAAATGCCAATTCACAAAAAAAACTGGTTTACTTGGACAACTCAATGCAAAACAAATAGGAACACCAAAGTATTTTGGTGACCTCACCTAGAAACAAATTCGTAGGAGCTCACTCCAAATGTTGAACATAAGAGCTTTGCCAAATGTCTTACTGCAGAACTAATTACTCTAAATTTTATAGAATCAATAAGGAAATTTTTACCATAGAATGAATCTAGAAACCATGCTTTCAAATATTGATGTGGAAGATTTGGTCCAAAATCTATGATAAAATATTATAGCCTGTGGTCAAAAGGTTATATGAAACAAAACTGAAAGTATCAGTGGCCATCTGCAAAATTGTAATAGTGGAGGATTTGCTTTACCACAACAAAATATTGGAAAATGACTGGCTGAGGGAACGGTTATAGAGATTTTGGAGAAGAAGTGATGTAACCTCTGACACTTGCAGAATCTGCATGTGTTGACTGATGCTGACACTGTTATTAATAATTGCTGCAGATCTTTCCTATTCAAATTACAATGTAGGGAAGCCTTCTCCATCGCCAAAAGATTGCATTTTCATGGACTTTGATTATAATTTATAATGCTATAATACCAGAAAGAATTAGAGACATTGAGTAATGTTCCTAATCATAGACAGGATTCAAGCTTCATTGAACATTGTAATGTATGAAACAATCATTCAAATATGTTGTTATAGTATATTTAAAGATTTTTGTTTGCATGATATGCAGTTCACATAGGTTTGATTCATTTGCCTTAAACATCTTGATGACAAATCATGGAGTGCATTCTGAAATGAGTTTTTTATTTTGTTTTCTTATTATATTGGAAAAGTATACAAATATGGGTTAGAGGACATCAATGCATGTGATCAAAGATACAAATAAAAAACACTTGAAGAACCACATATGACCAAGACTAGAAAACCCAGTGCAAGCCCAAACAAGGTTTGCAGCCACCAAAAAATCAATTTTAATAGCTCATTTGTTGTATAGGCTAGTAGCATCATCCTAATAATTGCACATTGGCAGTAATATATCTATACTTGATGCAGGAGCATCCCAGGCGAATGGCTTATCCTCATAAACCAAAAAAGATTTGCGTTTAATTTTCAGTTTTGATTTGATTTTCTCTCTTTTTGTTGAGTGCCTAAACCTCTTAAATTTGGTGCTTTAATGAGATATGGAGCTTTGGTGGAATTGTATCAAATGTTGTATTTGCAACTGCCTTGTGAACATGTATGCAACATGTGAAGCATAGACCAGCTATGATGAACCATTTGAATCAGTGCCAATTGCAAAATATGCACAAAATGATTGGTCGAAGGCTGTAGAAAGATTCAAACATATACATTGACAGGTATAAAGGCATTTGATCTTCGATATGAAGATGAATCGGCCAACTTGTTACTCATCTGGCAAATTACCTTCTGTTATTGATATCGATGGACTCAATTTAAAAATCCTGAATTTAATACTTAGTAGTGTCTTTTTATCTTCGAAGATGATATAGAAGGTCGATAGGAGAAGATCAACAGATGGGGAAGAGCATTGGCCAAAAGGAAAAAGACATGCTTAAAATCTAAAAACAGCAGACTGATAGTAGAGGAGGTAAGGAGGCATTAAAAGATTTTTAATTTGAAAATATAAAAATGCAGATTGAACATGTGAACAAAAGAGGGCACGAAGAATAGCAAATGACAGGGGTCCGTGGGAAGTGCAAGAGAGCAAGCTGATAGAGAATAGAGGAGACCTCTTTTATTATTAAAAAGGCAGATTTTAATCAATTGAGGGGGCTGCGAATCAAACCAGGGGGCAGCACTGGAGGTAATGATAGGGTGGCTGCTGCAATTTAGTGGAATCTTAAATTGCAAATACAGTGATGGGGCTGCTAGATTAAATACAGAGTATTTAAGGAGTCTGCGCACAAGGGAAAGGGGGCGCACAATATGATGCTGAGAGGTGGCGCATCATTTTGATATATAGAATGCAGATGGAGAATTTGAAAGGTGGTGCTATGTGCTTAGACCATTAAAAATGCAAGAAAAGTTATGTTTTTTGAGGGCTGATTGGAATTAAGGAGGAGGCGTGGTGGGTGCTGTGCTCAGGGGAACGAGGTGAGGGATGCACTGAAAGAAGTGAACAGGGGCGGCCTTGAGAGAGCTGCATAGAAGCTAAAAGGTGAAGGCTATGTTGGAATACAGGCAAGGGCAAAGTATATATAGTGTATGTATAAATAAAAGAATATAGATTAAAAGAGGATTGGGCATGTGAGTCTGAGAAGGAGGTGTGGAACAAGAAGAGAAGGTTGCTGTTCCAAAACCAAGAACAGAGCAGATTGAAGGTCATTTGGAGTTTGAGGCCAGTGAAGGCCAATAATTGTAGCATTGAATTACTTAGGTAGTTTTGATGAAGATGTTCAATAAAGATGAATACATAGACTTGTGTTTTGCTGTAGTTTTCATAATGTTTTGAATTTAATAGGCAGAGTGCATCTGCCAATATGTGATTGGGAGTTGTGAGTTTGAGAGGCGAGAGGCTTCTTGCTTCAATATCTCACATATCAGCAGTGACAAAACAACAGATTCAAAGCACCAGTTACATTACAACCAAGCAAGAGTTTGATACAAAAGAGATCCGATATAAAATCGTAGTCCATCATTCTTCTTTTTCTTTGCCTTATTTCTTTGCCTTATCAATCATGTCATGTCCTCTTTTTTAGGCAAATGTTTTTAGAAACACTTTCACTTATTATTTAGTTTCTTGTAGGCTAATGGTGTGATGTCCTGGTACTTTGTTTCTAACTTAATCAGTTATATTCTTGAATCAATGTAAACTTCAGTGTGCAATGCGATAATATCTGATGAATGGTTTATATTTTAGGAATTTAATAAATGGAATGCTAGACCGTTTGCCAAGTATCAATATGTCGAATTTTGGAAAGCAATCTTAATGTCTTGTTCAACCACCGATCGAACTCTGGAAGGATATTGATTCTGTAGTCTGTATATTGGTTTATAAGTTTCGATGCCTCCCTTAACGTTTGACTGATCACCAAATATTCTCCTTCTGGGTGGCTTGAGTTCTGTTCTTCCAGCCGAGTGAAATTCTCAGTCCGCAACTATCTTCCTGCTGAGTCGTAGCTTTCGGCTCCTGTATAGAGTGGTGGTTCAATCTAGGCAATATTTTCCTCCTTTTCCTTTCCGTGATGTCACCTCATCCTTAATCGCTCTTCTAAATATCATCGTAGGTGAAAGATCATGACTCTTCTAATCAATCTGCCTTGGATGAATGGTCACGCCTTTTCCATTAGTCTGTCTCAAAAGATTCGATTAGTATTTTAATGAAGGATGTTTTAATATAAGCTCAGAATGTATAAAATTGTATTAAATATATAGTTTATATTTTTAATAATATTACCAACTAAACATTAGTATTGAAAGAAATAAATTATTTTAAAGACTAATACTTATCTTTTTGATGGGACATTACAAGTCTCCCCCTCTTGGATTTGCTTGTCCTCAAGCAAAAGGTAGTATCTTCTTTTTAATATACTCGTATCTGAGAGAGAAGGATTGTAACAATTGTTACATTTAATCTCTTTGTTTGGTTATCTCACATTTGGAGTGTAACTAGCTTAACTCAAAAGAAGGGTTGTAACAATCGTTACAACCAGACCTCCTTGAGTCTTCTAGGAACCCCATTCCTGGAGTGTACCAGCCTTGATCTTGAGAGAAAGGTCGCAACAATCGTTACAACTAAACTTTCTTGAATTTTCCAGGTATCCAAGTTTGGAGTATACCTAGCTTTGATTTGGAGGAAGGTTGCATCAATCGCTACAACTAGACTTCCCCCAAATCTTCTAGGTATCCATTCTTGGGGTATACCTGTCAGGTATCCAATCTTGGAGTATACCTAGTTTTGAACTTGGATGAAGGTTGCAACAATCGTTACAACTAGACTTCCCAAAATCTTCCAGGTATCCATTCTTGGGGTGTACTTGGCCTTAATCTTGGAGAAAGGTTGCAACAATCGTTACAACTAGACTTTCTCAAATCTTCTAGGCATCCATTCCTAGAGTATACCTAGCCTCAATTTGGGAGAAAGGTTGCAACAATTGTTACAACTAACTTTCTCAATTATTCTAGTTACTTGGGCCACTTGGGGAAGGATTGCAACAATCGTTACTACTATCCTCCTTCTGGGCTATAAGTAGATATGTCTTAACTATGAATTGCTGCAAGAAGATTGATTTATTACTTATATAAGGAATTTTTTTTATACAATAGTTGGCTTGCCCCCCTTATTCTTTAGGGTTTTTGCCATTCTTGACTTGGTTTATTTTTGAAAGCTTCAATGGTTTCTTTCTTTTCCCATGTAGCATCATCTTCAGGGAGTCCTTTCCACTTGATTAGGAGCTCGGTGATGACCCTGTTTCTTAGCTTCCTTTCTTTAGTATCCATGATAAATTCTGGTTCTTGGGTGAGTTGCCCCTCCTCTTCTAGTGGAGGTAACTCAGTGCAAGGAAGAACTTGTTGCCCAAGGACCTTTTTGAGCTTGGATACATGGAAAACATTGTGGATCTTACTATGCTCTAGTAGCTCTAACTCATAAGCAACCTCACCGATCCTTCTTACAATTCTGTAGGGGCCATAGACTCGTGGTCTTAGCTTCTCAGACCCATTCTTTTTGATTGACGTCTGCTTGTATGGTTGTAACCGTAGAAAGACTAAGTCCCCAATTTCAAATGACCTTTCTATGCGATGATGATCAAGATAGATTTTTTGTTGGTTCTGAGCTTGTTGCAAGTTTTCTTTTAGATTTTTCATGAGATCAATGTTCTTCTGTATGAAGTCCTAAACACTTTGCACCTTGCTCTCCTGGGTGACCAAATGTCCAAATGAAGGAGCATCATATCCATATAAAGCCTTGAAGGGGCTCATTCCAATGGACTTATGGTGGGTGGTATTGTAACAATACTCGCCCAAGTGTAGCCATTTGATCCATGCTAACTGCTGTCCTGTTACATAATTCCTTAGATGTCCCTCTATCCATTTGTTAACTATTTCTATTTGCTCATCTGTTTGAGGATGGTAACTCGTACTTGGAGTTAGATTTGTCCCTGCTAATCGGATATTTCCTGCCAAAATTGGCTAAGGAACTTATTGTCTCTGTCATTGATGATTGTTTTGGGTACCCCATGAAGACGAAAAACTTCTTTAAAGAACAATTCTGCTACTTGAGATGCTTTGTATTTTGATGAAATAGCAAAGAAATGGGCATACTTGGAAAGTCTATCTACCACCACATAAATGCTATCTTTTCCATGTACCTTGGGTAGTCCCGTTATAAAGTCCCTTGAGATACTTTCCCACTTTTGGTTGGGAATAGGTAGGGGTTGCAGAAGGCCTGCTGGATGATTCTGTTCTGTGTTATTTTGTTGGCAAGTTATACACTCCTGTATATGTCTGAGTACATCACTCTTCAATCCCTTCCACGAATATACTTCTCTAACTTGCTTGTATGTTTTTTAGTATCCTTGGTGACTCGCCAAGGGGCTGTCATGGAACTCCTTAATAATCCAATTTTTTTAACTTTGAATGGGGAACAAGAAATATTCTACCCTTATATAAGATGAGATCATCCCATACCTTGTATTCCTCATTTATTATTCTTCCTCCCAATATTTCGGCTGCTTGTGCATCTTTGGCATATTCAGCAACAATATCATTCTTCCAATCCCTTGAGATGCTTGTGATGGCGTTGAGATAGGGTTGCCTAGATAAAGCATCTGCCACGCCATTATTGGCTCCTCTAACATACTCTATGTCAAAGTCATATGCTTGAACTTGGCTCACCCATTTTTGTTGCCAATCATTGAGGTCCTTTTGATGCAAGAAGTATTGTAGGCTTTTGTGATCTGTTTTGATGACGAACCTCTCGCAAACTAGATATTGTCCAAAATTTGGACAAGGCATGAATAATTGCCAACATTTCTTTGTCATAGATTGAGTAGTTCTTTTCTGCCTCAGTGAGCTTGCGGCTTTCAAAAGCTATTGGGTGTTTCTTTTGTAGGAGTACTGCTCTGATTCCTTCTCCAGAGGCATCGCATTGTAATTCAAATGGTATTGTGAAATCGGGAATGGCCAAGACCGGGCAAGAACTCATGGCCCCCTTGAGTTGTTTAAAAGCTTGTTGTGCTTGGTCATTCCACAAAAAGGAACCTCTTTTTGTCAAATCTGTGAGAGGAGTGGCCAACTTGGAGAATCCTTTAACAAAACGCCTATAATAACTGCACAACCCCACGAAGCCTCTAAGTTGAGTTAATGTCTTTGGTTTGGGCCATTCTTTGATGGCTTTGATCTTTTCTTCATCCATGCTTACTCCCTCTGCATTGATTTTATGACCCAAATAGAGTATTTCTTCTAGTCCAAAATCACATTTTGACATTTTTGCAAACAGAGATTCTGACTCCAGAATACTTAAAACTTCCTCAATGTGGCGGAGGTGCTCTTCCCAAGTCTTGCTATATATCAAGATATCATCAAAGAAAATTAGCAGGAACTTCCTTAACTATTGGTGGAAAATGTGATTCATGCAGGATTGGAAAGTGGCTGGTGCATTGGTGAGTCTGAAAGGCAAAACTAGGAACTCAAAATGCCCATAGTGGCACCTGAAGGCTGTTTTGGGTACATCCTCCTCCTTCATCCTGATTTGGTGATATCCTGAGCGTAAATCAATTTTGGAAAAATATCTTGCTCCATGTAATTCGTCCAAAAGTTTGTCAATTCTTGGAATGGGATACCGGTTCTTGATAGTTTTTTGATTTAAGGCCCTGTAATCTATGCACATTTGCATAGTGCCATCCTTCTTTTTGACTAAAACCATGGATGATGCAAAGGGATTATTGCTTGGCTGGATATGCCCCATTTCTAATAGTTCTTTAATAGTTTTCTCAATCTCCTCTTTGAATTTTTAGGGATGCCTATAAGGGGTGGTTATTACCGGCTTGGCTCCTTCTTCTAATTCTATGGAGTGTTCAAATCCCCTTTTAGGAGGGAGACTGGGGGGAATATCTCCAAAGATCTTCTTGTGCCTTCCTAAAATGGGTTGAATATCAACATGAATGGCCTGCTTATGAGAGGATGACTTATCTAATACACTGAGCTATCCATTCCCCTTGGCCATGCCTTACGATCCTCTCCATTCTTTTGCGTGATACCACTTTGGGAGATCCATCCGACAATTCCTTTAATGTAACCTCTTGCCCTTGATGTTTGAAGCATATTTCCAAGTTGGGGTTATCCATGGTGAAGCGTCCTAGGGAGTTTATCCACGACATTCCCAAGATTACATCATTTTGCAAATTTACAACATAGAAGTTTCCTTTAAGGGTATGGTTCCCCAATTGAATTTCTAATTGTGGAATAATCTGATTGCTTTGATCCATGGATCCGTTTGCTAGTGCTACCTTGAGTCCTTTGAAATTTTGAGTCTTTAACTTCCTTCTTGAGACCAAGTTTTTGCTGATAAAGTTGTGGGAAGCCCCCCTATCCACCAAGGCAATGATTTTTTGCCCCTTTATTGTTGCCTTGATTCGAAAGGGTCTATGTTCATTTGTTTGGGAAATGATTGCTAAGGATACTTGTTCTTCCGTTTCTCTTCTAGATCTTTTGGTAGGAATCTCCTCATTTGATGCTTCTTCCATTTTATGCAACTGTCCTCTCTTACATTGATGGTTTTCTCCCCTCAGTTCTCTGCACCTAAAACATCTGTTCTTCCTTTTTAACTCCTCCTTCAGTTGGATGGCTTCCTTCTTGCTGCAATAGTGCCCTTGTCCCCATGGCTCATAACAGAAATAACAAGTTCTTCCTTTAATATCTTTTCCTTGGTCTTGTTTAGGTGGTGGCTTGGATGAGGGATTCCTTGCTTTTTCCCTTGAAGTATTGTTTTCCACCTTCATGGCCTTCTGGATTGCCTCCCCCATTGTTTGTGGCTCAAGTGGGTTTACTATGTTCTTTATTGGTTCTTTGAGCCCTTAGATGAATAAGTAGGTAAGCCTTCTTTGAGATAAGTCTTGAAGCATGACTGCTAGTTTTTGAAACTTGTTTGCAAATTCCTCTATGGACCCATGCTGCTTAAGTTGAGTGAGTTCTTTGAAGTACCACTCAGGGTGTTTTTGATCAAATCTATTGATGAGTTTTTGCATGAACTCACTGTAACAACATTTTGATGGTCTTGGGTAATCAGTCCATGATGCCACCAATTGCGAGCGATTCCCGAAAGGTGAAGAATGACAAATTTAATGGCACTTTCTTCTGTCATGGGGCTGAGAGATAAATAAGTACCGAGTTTTTGGACCCATGAACGTGCCGTGAACTTCACGGATCCATCGAAGTAGGGCAAGGACATCTTACTAATTCTTGATTTTAGGTCTTTGTCGGAATGGTGCTTCCTTCTACTCAGCTTAGTTTGGGTTTTAACCTCATAGTATTCCTTGAATGGTATGTGCTCCTTAACTGTGGGATCTAATGCAGCGTATGCTCGAACAAAGTCTTCCATGCTAGTTGCATTGGGCTCTTCTTCCACTTTGATGTCATTTTCACTTGGAATGAATGGGGGCATGGTGGGCTGTAGCATAGAACTTTGAGTTGAGTGCTCATTATCCGAGTGGTGTGAAGGTATCTCTCTTCGTTGGGCGACTTTTTCATGTATGTTATTGCTGTTTATGTTCTGAAGGTCCTGAAGTAACATCTGATTAGTCTCCTCAAGTCTTTTGTTGGTCTGTTCCATGTAAGTCCGGAACTCATCCCTCACGGTGCCGTCTTTTGTTGCGTCGTTCTTGGCACCTTTTCTGTAGTATGTGCGCATGTTTTTCCTATGATTAGGCAGGAAAGTGGCTCCGATACCACTGTGATGTCCCGGTACTTTTTTTCTAACTTAATCAGTTATATTCTTGAATCAATGTAAACTTTAGTGTGCAATGCAATAATATCTGATGAATGGTTTATATTTTAGGAATTTAATAAACTAGACCGTTTGCCAAGTATCAATATGCCGAATTCTGGTAAGCAATCTTAATGTCTTGTTCAACCACCGATCAAACTCTGGAAGGATATCAATTTTGCAGTCTGTATATTGGTTTATAAGTTTCAATGCCTCCCTTAACGTTTGACTGATCACTGAATATTCTCCTTCTGGGTGGCTCGAGTTTTGTTCTTCCAGCTGAGTGAAATTCTCAGTCCGCAACTATCTTCTTGTCGAGTCATAGCTTTCGGCTCTTGTACAGAGTGGTGGTGCGATCTGGGCGATATTTTCCTCCTCCTTTCCGTGATGTCACCTCATCCTCAATCGCTCTTCTAAATATCATCGTAGGTGAAAGATCATGACTCTTCTAATTGATCTGCCTTGGATGAATGGTCACGCCTTTTCCATTAGTCTGTCTCAAAAGATTCAATTAGTATTTTAATGAAGGATGTTTTAATTCGATTTGTTTTAATATAAGCTCAGAATGTATAAAATTGTATTAAATATATAGTTTATATTTTTAATAATATTACCAACTAAACATTAGTATTGAAAGAAATAAATTATTTTAAAACTAATACTTATCTTGTTGACGGACATTACAAATGGGGTGGTGCAAGAGAAATAATGTAATAATTTAATTTAAGTTGTTCAAAAGGTAACTTTATGATATATTTGTAAAAAGACAACTTATGTTATATTATTAAATATGTTATTTTTAGAAGAGGGACAAAAGAAGTTGCTAGGATGGGTTTGAAAAGAAATGTTAATCAAAAGGACTTTTTAAATACTTTTCAAAAATTAAATTTTGGAGGGAAAAGGAGAAAAAGAAAAAAAATAATATTATTTCTCAAAAAGCTTACATAAGGAAGAGTTGAACAATGGAGAGGGTTACTAATTTCATATTATCAAACCCCAATCTTTTGAGATTGAACATTTTCATCTTTTTTGCTTTAGGACAAAAACCCTTTGGCAAAAATAGATTTGAAGATAAAAATCCTTCTACTTATTTGAGCTAAGTTGCCCGTTCTGGTTTGGATCTTGGTTCAGGTTTGTGGATCTGGCAAATTTTTTTGGGGTTAGGTTTGTTTTGGGTTTGTGCATACAAAAAACATGTAAAAATATCTATATGTAGATTAAAAGTAGGAATTTAGTTTAGAATATCACATAGCATTATATAATCAACAAAACCACCATAAACTTAGATGTCATTTAAAATATAAATGTTACATATTATGAAATATTCTTTGTTCAAACTTCAAGTTCAATATTAAAATACTAATATCAAGTTCAACAATTAGTTTTCAATATCATATGGATTTTTTGAATCATCATCATCATTATCATCTAATGTCGTCATCATCATCATTGACATTAGATGATGTAGTAATGTTTGAAGAACCACAAGCAGTACTACTGCCACTTGCACTAAAAGTGTGCTTGCTTTTAGACTCCTCAAGTGCAGCATGTTGGGAAGTGGAAGCATCTAAGTCAGTATGCTCTTGCTCTTTATCCCACAACTTCATAGGGGTCTAAGGGTAGGGCTGGAAAAACTCGCCTTTAAAGTCAAAGGTGATTTTTTTTTTGGTTAAAAAATGTGACGGGTTCTTTGCAGTTTGTTGGGATTCATTTGGATCCTCCTCGTGTTTGCCCAGGTTCATCCATGACCTGTTGGAATCCGCAAGGGCATTGGATTGGATTGCAGATCCGATTCAAACTAGTCCCAGATTTGGCTTGTCACCAGAAAGATTCGGTAATCCAGCATTTGAGTAATTTTATTTAGGAATTACTGTTGAGCTGAACAGTTGTAGAAAATTTTCCAATTTTAGTTATTTTGGTTGTTTTAGATTTTTAGAATATATTACAGTTTGGTTTGATTTTCTAGTATTTGTGTGTGTAGTGTCTAGATTTTGGTTTGTGAAAAGTTTTCATATCCTAATTAACATGATTTCAGAATATTTATTTATTAGATTTAGTAATAAAATCTTTAATTATTAATGTTTGGCTTTACCATGTCTGGCTGTACCTTTATCCCAGCCATACCATTTGATGGTATTGAATATTAATGTTTGAGTTGTTTATTATCACATGATTTGTCATCTTCTTTGCTAGTTGTATCATTCCCCAGGTTCAGTAGAAGTAATTTATTTTTGTTTTAATTGGGACTGAGGCTGCTGTGCCGCTTTATTCTCCATATTACCCAGTTGCAGGTTTCTAAAGTTTCATATTAGCTTGTTAAAGAGTGTTGTACCATTGCTTATGGCTTGTTGTACCATTTTGGTTTTATTAATAACAGTTTGAAGTTTAGTAAAACTGTAAAAGGTATTGCCATTCCTTATTAAAGTGATCACAACCTTTAATACTGTCCAAAAGGAAGCCACTGCATAATCATTATTTGGCCACATTCATTCAATGTGTTAAATTATGCTATACCAATCAATAAAGGTGCTATTCATGTTGGAGGTAACTTTTAATATGTTTTGAATGTTTGATAAATGATGTTGTACAATGCTAAAAGGAGTTTGCAGCGTATTGTTGCTATTAATATCTTTTAGCTGCCCTACAATTATGGTATTTAGCCATACTGTTTAAGGTGATACATTGAATCTTTAGGGAGCAACAATTTGGCATTACTTGATGTTGGAATTTGATTGTAGCATTTGGTCCATCTCCAACTGATATTTATGATTATTTTTGACATTGTTTATTCTAACCAACAGTAATAAAATAATCTTTGTATTAATTGTTTTGTTATTTTTTGTGTGGTTTACCATTTGAAATAATAAAAGTTTAATAGTTGAATTCAATATTGTAAGTTTGGCTGGTTATGTTGCCATGACATTAGTGAATTAATTCATTTCTCATATTTTGATGTTAATATGTGTGGTTCACTACTAGATTTAATATTAATTTTGTAAATTGTTTTAGAAGGCTTGCTGTTAGGAAAAACATCTCATTACTTTGAGATTTATAATAATTGCAATATGAGATGTGTAGCTTGCACCAACAAGCATTTTTTCTATACTATCATTATAATCCTTTCATTGTATGCTCTCACCTTGGCCACATCGGGATTTTGGTGATCAAAAGGTGTTAAGATTTCATGTTTGTTCATTGTGAAAGTGAAAAATTAGAATTTTTTTAGTTCGAGACATTACAAATCAGTTTTTCAACCTCAATGATATCAAGAATCTTATGAGCCAAGCTTTTAATCGAACGACACATGCATTTTCTAATCCACCACACCGAAAAAGTTGAGATGTGAATGGCATCAAGATCCCCAAACTTGGAGATGTCATAACCTTTGTAAGAGGGCTCCATAACAACCTTAGAACCACTAGCACAATCCCCAATAGTAGTAGTGCCACTAGCATTGCCGACACCTTCAACAACTTTCTCCTTCACCTTACATTTTAGATGATCCTCAACAATTTGTTGGATTTCACCTTAAAATTTATGGGTATTTTTGTATGATCAAATACACCAACCAAGTTTTGTCAAAAAATTTAGAGGAAATGTTAGCAGGTCTTTTAATTAAACTAGTACTCCACAATATTAGAATAATATCTTTCTATTTATGTTATTAATGGTCATCCAGTAGTTTCTAACTTTGTCTCTTGTTAATGATTGTTTCTTTTAGAAACATCGTCTTTGTATTTCTATTGAAGGGGCCTTTGTCTCCTATATATAATGAACAACATCGATTCTTTGAACATGGTATCAGAGCACGGTTCGAGTAAGAGGGAATTTTTTTTTTTTGAAATGTGATTTAAAAAAAATATATATATATTTGAAAGCATTTTTTCGTTTTTGGATGTGATTTTTTTAAAGTTGGGATGACATCATTTTGATCAAAATCGTGTCTGGTGCTTTGCCCATGACCTCCTTTGCACGAGCGACTCATTTCTTTAAAGTTAGAGTGAAAAAAAAGAAAAGACGAAGGTTTTTCTGTAAAACACAAGGTCTTTCTGGTTATTTTTTGTGTGTTTTCGAGACCTCTACAAGTTGTGAGGTTTTGTGCATACTTTTTATGCGTTTCTGTGTGCGATCTTTTTGTCGCACGACTGGCATTTCGACGACCTACCTGGGTGCGATTTGTCACAGATTTTGGACATGTTTTTAGCTTGCATTTTTGGCTTATGTTTCTTTCTTCTTGTGCGCGACTCTCTTCTTTGCTTTTGGCGTCCATTCTTGGGCGTTCCTTTGCCCAACTCTTTGCCTATGTTTTATTAAGGCGCATTTTTGGGTGCAAAAATCTGCGCGATTTGTCTTGAATTCTAGCACCGATTTTCAGAAATCCTTTGTTTTCTGGCGTGATTTTCAGAATTTTTCTTGGTGGCTAGGGTTTCTTTCTCTGTGCCAATCAATGTTTATGGCTTTTAATATATTTTCCCTTTAAAAAAATCATTGTTGGGTTTTTTAATATTTTTTCCCTTAAAAAATTATTGTGGGTTTTGTGCGATTTTTTGCCTTAAAAATCATTTTTTGTAATAGGGTTTATAATTTTTTCCTCAAAAATTAAGGGTCTCTTGTATGCCCTAGTTTGGGTATTCTCAGTTCGGGAGGACTCTTTGGTTTTTGGAAAAAAAACAATATTATGTATGCTGATTCGTGTTTCGGATTTTGTGCTAGCTACCTATTTTTGGGCTTCTGTAATTTGTAGAGTTGCGTGGGATTCCTTTGTGGGTTATAATATTTTTTTCCGAAAAAAATTAAGGGAGGGTTTTTAATAATTTTTTCTCCTTTTTAAAAAAGATTTTGTTGGGTTTTTACCCTTTTTTTTTCCGAAAAAACAATGATTTGTAATCTTTGGATTTTTGGGTTTGGCAAATTTTTCCTCAAAAATCATACTTTGCTGCAGTCTGTTGTAAGTTGCACCTAGAGTTGTTGTGCGACCATCTGCACCAGTGTTTTTTTTGTAGTTTGTTTTCGGGCATCTTGCTCATCTACATCAGTTTCGAGGGTTTCCCGATTTTTCCTCAAAATCATGGCAGCTGTTCTTGGTGTGTCTCTGGTTACAGGGAGGGATAGTTCTGTTTTCCAACTTTAGGTTGGATGATTGGTGTTGTTATTTCCAGAAGTTCTGTAGTTTCTGTGAGGGTTGGTGGCAAACTCATCTCAAGTGGCAGAGTCAGTGGCAAGCTCTTGTCTTTTGTTGCAGAAGCATTCCGAGTAATTAGAATGACGACCATTAAGGGAGGGTATTAGAATAATATATTTCTATTTATGTTATTAATGGTTATCCAGAAGTTTCTAACTTCGTCTCTTGTTAACGATTGTTTCTTTTAGAAACATTGTCTTGTATTTCTATTTAAAGAGCCTTTGTCTCCTCTGTATAATGAACAACATCGATTCTTTGAACACACAGGGATGTGTCTCTTGGCCCCTCTCTGCCCTAAAATAAAAAAACTCACATTTTTAAAACAAGAATGCCTTGGAATGTGGAGACTTGGAGGGGGCATCCCCTTGCCATTCCCACCACTACCAGGTGAGACTTGGGGATGTTTCCGAGATGACCCCCTCAAGAGGGGACATTTTTAGGACATAACCCTTTTTTTGGGGACTTTCGGGGGACTCTAATATGCCTAGGAGTCTCTCAAATGTCCTAGAGACTTCTAGGCATCCCTTGTGGTGAATAGCTACAAAATTGTATTTTAAAAAAAATCAATGTTTTTTTGAAATGTGTGTCATACATTTTAACGTTAATGGCCTATGGACCCCACCCAAATCGTAAACACTCACTAAAAACTTACAAATAGACCATTTGCGCCTCTTTGCGACTCACTCCAAAGTTTCAACAAAAAATTTGAAGTTGCAGTAGAAAGCTTTAAGAGTGAGAAGATCGCAAGTGAAGGCATTAAGATTGAGGTATAGTGAGAGGAAGAGCAATAGGAAGAGTGACATGAATCCACCATTGAATGAAGGATTCAAAGCATTATTCAAGCCTCAAGGTAGGCTTCTTTCATGACTTTTTTAAAAATTGTTCAATTTTGTAACTAATTAGTAATTACTAATTTTAGTTGACAAATTTAGTTATTAATTTAGGAGTTTACAATTTACATTGTTGTAAATTTCAATTTAAATTCATTATTTTAGTTTTACAAATGAATAATGATCAAATTTTATATTTTAAAATTTTATAACAAGGTGTTGAATTTTTTGTCAAGTTAGGCTTTTGTGTATTATTTACTCTTGTGCTTTTTGTGACCTAAAGTAAGTAAAACAAAAGTGAAATCCTTGTTTGACAAAGTTTAAGAACAAGGATTTATAAATATTTAATTATATAGGTGTTCAAATTTTTGTCAAGTTATACTTCAACTTTTGTGTATTATTTACTTCTACACTTTATGCAACCTAAAGTAAGAAAAACAAAGTGAAATCCTTGTTTGACGAAGTTTAAGAACAAGGATTCCTATTTGTGTATTCTTCGCTGTGTTTCATGTGACTTGAAGTAAAAAAACAAAAACAAAATCCTTGTGTCTTAATCTCTTGACTTATTCATGGTTTGAATTTTATTTTAAATTGTAAACTTATAAATTTTATATAGTTTCGTGCAATGTTTCTATGAGTATGACTTCTCATAGCATGAGTGAGGATGAAGTTAAGCCTTAAGAGGTTGAAGTAGAAGTTGAAATTGAATCCCATTATGCACATGATGAAAGTATAGAAGTAAAGAGGGGTGAAGCCACTTGTTACATTGGGAGTGCAAATGTTAGTTGTCTTCCAAAATGTTGCAAAAATATGCAAAGGGTCCTTTCGATCATAAGTTCCCTTTAAAACAATTTGCAATTAAGTTACAATTAAAGCATGGTTTGACAAAGGTTAAGAACAAGGATTTTTTTTGTACCCTTTGCTTCCATGCTTTGTGCAGTATTTCTATATTAGGAATGTTGGTGGATTCTCACCATGGATTTATCTTGGCATTTATCATGGTCCTATGTATTACGTTTAAATAACGTTAATAATAAAGTTAAATTAATATATTTAATTTTATGCTATAGATTTTAATGACTTTATGATAAAGGTGATATAAGGGGGTTTTTTGAAAAGATTATTTTATTTCATAAAGCTGGCGCCAACTTAAAGGAGATATAAGGCGGGAAATAAATTAAATAAAACAATTTTAAATTGCCAACTTGGGCGTGGGAATTGGAGGGAGATATAAAAGACATTTTGTGAGCTCATTTGCACATTCATGTTTTGGAGAAAATTGGAGAAGGTTTTGCTGGTTGGATTGGAAAGTCTTGGCTTCTTAAGGATGAAAACCCTCATGAGGAACAATATGCTACAGGAGTGAAAGATCTCCCAAGGCTACTCCCGGATAACTCCATTTGGGGGTTGTGCTTGTGCTTCAAAGATCGTTTGATCGGTTGTTAAGGGTTTGAATATCATATTATTATTTCTCTTTTTAGTTGGAGGTTTGAGGTTTTTATTCAAATTTGAGGGCTTTGCAAAGAGTGTATTGGACGCCATATTCAGAGGATTCCAAGGTTGGCCATGGTAATGCCCTTGCATTTTGTGAAGATTTTGTCATTGTTGGAGGTCATAGTCTTGAAGGAGGATGTAGGTTCTATCAATTGTTGGCTATCGTTAGCTAACGCTATTGTTGTTCATTGTTGAGAAAGGCGTTTGAGATCAAGGTGTGAGTAGAGGGTGTTGTGATAGGAAGAGACAACCCATAATTTGGTCATGTGGTCTTGAGGAGGCCGCCATTCTATTGTAAACCCTTCCTAGCTATCATGTGAGTCACCAAGAGGAATCACGACCTGTCTAGGGCATAGGATTAACCTCAAATTCATTTGAGGTTAATCCTGCTAAGACTACTGTTGTTCATTGCTGAGAAAGGCATTTGAGATCAAAGCGTGAGTAGAGGGTGCCATGATAGGAAGAGACAACCCATAATTTGGTCGTGTAGTCTTGAGGAGGCTGCCATTCTATTGTAAACCCTTCCTAGCTATCATGTGAGTCACCGAGAGGAATCACGACATGTCTAGGGCATAGGATTAACCTCAAATTCTTTTGCAGACTCTCAGAAAGTGTCGTGGGTATTTCAAAGGTCGTGGGGGCCTATAGGAGGACGTGGGTTCCCCCAAAGTCCATTGCAGTTCATCCAAGAGTCGTGGATAGATGCGCTGGGCATGAGCATTGTTTAGGGGGTTGAATACATAAACCCAATGTTGGCTTTCATATTCCGTTTGGCCTATTATCTGTCAATTGAAGGGCTTCATCAGGTGTTGCTAGTTATTATGGAATCAAGAAAACTGGTATCCCTTATTTAAATTGAAACCTTGATGACTGAATGTATATTTTATTATTGTTAGTGTTTAGAAATATTGCCGTGGAAGTTGCATATTTCATTCTGATGTATTGAGAGATTTCATAAACTGAATAATGCAATATATGTTGTCATTTAATTGAGTTCAATGTATGTAAATCGCAAACCTCCAAACCATTGAAAGTACTCTATTCAGTAAACATGCCAGTTGTTTGACAAAATGTCTATGTAATGACCTCCATTTATAAAAAATAACAAATTACACATATTCCATATAATCAAACATAAGACATGACACGTGTTCAATAAGCAAGAGAAGAGATAAGGAATTACATTATTTCATAAAGTTTAAGAGTACATATGTTGATAGCATGGCGAAACATTTAGGAACATATTCCTTACAATAGACCACATGGTCGAGAACATGATTATACAATGAGTCTTTATATGGACCTTCTTGACAAGATTCTTGTGACATTTGACTCCTTCGACCACACAAGGACGAGAACATTGCTGGAGCACGTTTCCACCCTACCACGAAGTGATTCACTTCCTTAGAATCCTTCCAAAAAGAAGAATACCCAACCCAGCACAAGGAAAACTAGAAATGCAAGACTGATTGGAGTAATGGAATAGTGAAGCATAACACATCTACTTCAAATGATATCAAGAAATTTTCAAACACAACTTGGAATACTCTAGAATGCATTTGCCAATCACATAAAGCATCATAACAGTTCATCTTCAAGCCATTTGGTCAACGTTTCTTGTAAAATATCAAGGACTGTCTAAGAGAGAGAGTTCCTGTTTCTTCTTTCATACATGAGAATCCATAATGCATGAGAGGAAATGTCGTCATTTTTCCTAATCTTCAATAAGACATTATTTGGCATGAAATAATTCTATTTTCAAACAACTGTCAATCCTTAAAATCATGAAGGTTTATCAATCATGCATACAAGCATATATTTTATGAATCTAATTGAAGGCAAGATTATCTATTTATCATAATGTTTCAAGACTAACATTAGTTGTGAATAGATGTCATCAAGGGACAAACATAGACTACCAACACCTTACCAAGATCACGTTCCAGAATGTTAACTGTGATTGTTATCAAAGTGCTATATTAAGCAAAAGACCATTGTTATCTCCCTTTCTACAAATAGGTATTCTATGATCATTAGGGTAAACGCATAAGACAACCTTTACTTCCTTAGTAAGCATAAATATTCACATTTGTCTTGATATTAATGTCACGTTATACTTCTACATATGTAACCATTTAATAGTACAATTCATATTTATTGCTGCTAATTGTGTTATAATTACCAATGATGTTGAATAGACTTATTACATAGTGTATGCTATTGATAATATTATCATAGATATACCATAAAGATGGAACTTTTATTGATAAAAATAAAGTTCTATAAATAGGTAAATATCAACGAAAAATAGAAATTAAGTTAAACATATTAGGGTAATGATTCTAGGTAAATATCAACGAAAAATAGA
>VDFB02329175.1:0-31372 GCA_007258455.2 Sequoia sempervirens | reverse complement strand
AGGAGGAGTACTCAGACAAGAAGGAAGGCCTATAGCTTTCTTTAGCGAAAACCTCAATGAAGCTAAATAGAAGTATTCAACTTATGATTTGAAACTATATGCTTAGTACAATCACTTAGGAAGTGGATGCATTATCTCCTACCTAAAGAGTTTGTAGTGTTCAATGATAAACAGGCACTTAGCTACATCAATACACAAGAAAAGTTGAGCAATAGACATTTGAAATGGATGGAATACCTACAAGCCTTCACATTTACCATTAAGCACAAGAAGGGACAGTTGAAGAAGGTGGCAGATGTATTAACTAGGAGGTTGTTGACACTACAAGAGATAAAAATAAAGAGCATTGGGATAGAGAGTTTCAAGGATCTCTATCGCGAAGATGAAGACTTCTATGAAGCATATAAGGTATGTTCTGATGTTGAGAATCATTTTCATAGTCAATTCAAAGAGTATATATTGCAGAGTGGACTTTTTTTCAAGGGAAATTAGTTATGTGTTCCAAAAGGTTCAATAAGAGAGAATCTTATCCAAGAGAATAACAATGGTAGTCTTAGTGGTCATTTTGGTATCAACAAGACAATGGAACTAGTGCAGAGGTTTTATTATTGGCCCAAGTTGCCAAGGGATGTCAGAAGGTATGTGGAGCAGTGTGTAGTTTGTAGGAAAGCCAAGGGGGGAGCCGAATGCAAGTTTGTATCAACCTCTACCCAATCCCAATAGACAATGGGAATGTATCAGCATGGACTTTGTGGTAGGACTCCCTAAAACCAAGACAGCGTTTGATAGTGTCTATGTGGTAAAAGATAGGTTTAGTAAAATGAGTCATTTTATTCCTTGCAAGACCACCCATGATGCTAGCTACATTGCTCATCTCTTATTCAAAAAGATTGTTAGGATACATGGATTGCCATTGAGCATTGTCTTAGACAGGGATGTGAAGTTCATGAGCCTTTTTTGGAAGACTCTATGGAGCAGATTAGGTACTAACTTGTCTTTTGGATCAGCATACCATCCTCAGACTGATGGAAAAACTGAGGTAATCAATAGAGTGTTACATAACCTTCTAAGGTGCCTCACCAAGGAGCACCAGGGAGGGGAAGGATATGTGGTCATGGTGCAACCCAAGGAGGAAGATAAGACTAAGAAAACAGTCATACCAGGAGCAGTCCAAAACATGCTTCAGAAGTACAAGGACATAGTCAGTGATGGGACAATAGCAACCTTACCTCCAAAGAGAGTCATTAGCCATCAGATTGACTTCATACCAGGGGATTCACTACCAAACAAGGCAGCATACAAGCTTACACCAGATCAGAACCTAGAAGTAGCTAGACAAGTGCAAGAGTTATTAGACCAAGGACTAATTAGGAAGAGCATCAGTTCATGTGCAGTACATGTGGTCTGAGCAACCAAGAAAGGTGGTAAGTGGAGGCTATGCACTAATTCTAGGGTTATAAATAGAAGTAAAATCAGATATAGGTTCCCTATTCCTAGGATAGAGGATTTAATGGATTGTCTCGAAGGAGCTCAATATTTTACCAAGTTGGATCTCAAGAGTGGATACCATCATATTAGAATCAAAGCTGGGGATGAATGGAAGATAGATTTTAACATTGCTGATGGTTTGTATGAGTGGAAAGTGATGCCATTTGGCCTCACAAATGCCCCTAGTACATTCATGAGGTTCATGAATGAAGTACTTAAGGACTTCATAGGGTTATTTGTGCTGGTATATCTAGATGATATACTCATCTTTAGTAAGACAACATAAGAACATCTAAAGCACGTGGAGTTGGTTCTTAATAAATTGCAGGAGGAGAGGTTAGCCATCAACCTAGAAAAATGTGAGTTCTTTAGACAAGAGCTTGTATATTTAGGGTTTGTAGTATCCCAAGGATCATTGTAGATGGATCCAAGAAAGGTGGAATCTATCCTAAACTAGCCTACACCCACCATAGGGATAGAGGTAAGAAGTTTTCATGGGTTAGCTCAATTTTATAGGAAGATTATAAGGAACTTTAGTGGCATATGTGTGCTAGTGCTTGATACAATTAAAGGTGGCCTAAAAAATTAAGATCAAATGGACTCTTGAAGCTAAAAAAGGTTTTGAGAAACTGAAACAAGAAGTGGCAACTCAACCCATCCTTTTGTTACCTAGTTTTGATAAGTTATTCACTGTAGAATGTGATGCCAGTAGAATTGCAGCAGGAGGAGTACTCAGCCAAGAAGGTAGGCCTATAGCTTTCTTTAGTGAAAATCTCAATGAAGCTAAACAAAAGTATTCTACTTATGATTTGGAACTATATGCTTTAGTACAGTTAGTTAGGAAGTGGAGGCATTATATCCTACCTAAAGAGTTTGTAGAGTTCACTGATAACCAGGCACTTAGGTACATCAATAGAGAAGAAAATTTGAGCAATAGACATTTGAAATGGATGGAATACCCCCAAGCCTTCACATTTCCCATTAAGCACAAGAAGGGACAGTTGAACAAGGTGGTAGATGCATTAACTAGGAGGTTGCTGACACTGCAAGAGATACAAATAAAGAGCATTGGGATAGAGAGTTTCAAGGATCTCTATCGGGAAGATGAAGACTTCTATGAAGCATATAAGGTATGTTCTGATGTTGAGAATCATTTTCATAGTCAATTCGAAGAGTATATATTGCAGAGTGAACTTTTTTTGAAGGGAAATTAGTTATGTGCTCCAAAAGGTTCAATAAGAGAGAATCTTATCTAAGACAATAACAATGGTAGTCTTAGTGGTCATTTTGGTATCAACAAGACAATGGAACTAGTGCAGAGGTTCTATTATTGGCCCAAGTTGCCAAGGGATGTCAGAAGGTATGTGGAGCAGTGTGTAGTTTGTAGGAAAGCCAAGGGGGAGCCAGTAATGTAGGTTTTTATCAACCTCTACCCATTCCCAATAGACCATGGGAATGTATCAGCATGGACTTTGTGGTAGGACTCCCTAAAACCAAGACAGGGATTTATAGTGTCTATGTGGTAGTAGATAGGTTTAGTAAAATGAGTCATTTTATTCCTTGCAAGACCACCCATGATGCTAGCTGCATCGTTGATCTCTTCTTCAAAGAGATTGTGAGGATCCATGGATTGCCATTGAGCATTGTCTCAGATAGGGATGTGAAGTTCATGAGCCATTTTTGGAAGACTCTATGGAGCAGATTAGGCACTAACTTGTGTTTTGGATCAGCCTACCATTGTTAGACCGATGGAGAAACTGAGGTGATCAATAGAGTGCTAGGTAACCTTGTAAGGTGCCTCACCAAGGAGCAACAAGGAGGGGAAGGATATGTGGTCATGGTGCAACCCAAGGAGGAAGATAAGATTAAGAAAATAGTCATACCAAGAGTAGTCCAGAAGTTTCTTGAGAAGTACATGGACATTGTCAGTGATGGGACACCAGCAACCTTACCTCCAAAGAGAGCCATCAACCATCAGATTGACTTTATACCAGGTGCTTCACTACCAAACAAGGTAGCATACAAGCTTACACCAGATCAGAACCCAGAAGTAGCTAGACAAGTGCAGGAGTTATTAGACCAAGGACTAATTAGGAAGAGCATCAGTTCATGTGCAGTACCTATGGTCTGAGCAACCAAGAAATGTGGTAAGTGGAGGCTATGCACTAATTCTATGGCTATAAATAGAATTACAATCAGATATAGGTTCCCTATTCCTAGGATAGAGGATTTAATGGATTGTCTCGGAGGAGCTTAATATTTTACCAAGTTGGATCTCAAGAGTGGATACCATCAAATTAGAATCAAAGATGGGGATGAATGGAAGACAACTTTTAAGACCACTGATGGGTTGTATGAGTGGAAAGTGATGCCATTTGGCCTCACAAACGCCCCTAGTACATTCATGAGGTTCATGAATGAAGTACTTAAGGACTTCATAGGGTTATTTGTGCTGGTATATCTAGATGATATACTCATCTTTAGTAAGACAACATAAGAACATCTAAAGCACATGGAGTTGGTTCTTAAAAGATTGCAGGAGGAGAGGTTAGCCATCAACCTAGAAAAATGTGAGTTCTTTAAACAAGAGCTTGTATATTTGGGGTTTGTAGTATCCCAAGGATCATTGTAGATGGATCCAAGAAAGGTAGAAGCTATCCTAAACTAGCCTACACCCACCATAGGGATAGAGGTAAGAAGTTTTCATGGGTTAGCTCAATTTTATAGGAAGATTATAAGGAACTTTAGTGGCATATGTGCGCTAGTGCTTGATACAATTAAAGGTGGTCTAAAAAATTAAGATCAAATGGACTCTTGAAGCTAAAAAAGGTTTTGAGAAACTGAAACAAGAAGTGGCAACTCAACCCATCCTTTTGTTACCTAGTTTTGATAAGTTATTCACTGTAGAATGTGATGCCAGTAGAATTGCAGCAGGAGGAGTACTCAGCCAAGAAGGTAGGCCTATAGCTTTCTTTAGTGAAAAGCTCAATGAAGCTAAATAGAAGTATTCTACTTATGACATGGAACTATATGCTTTAGTATAGTCACTTAGGAAGTGGAGTCATTATCTCCTACCTAAAGAGTTTGTAGAGTTCACTGATAACCAGGCACTTAGGTACATCAATAGAGAAGAAAATTTGAGCAATAGACATTTGAAATGGATGGAATACCCCCAAGCCTTCACATTTCCCATCAAGCACAAGAAGGGACAGTTGAACAAGGTGGTAGATGCATTAACTAGGAGGTTGCTGACACTGCAAGAGATACAAATAAAGAGCATTGGGATAGAGAGTTTCAAGGATCTCTATCAGGAAGATGAAGACTTCTATGAAGCATATAAGGTATGTTCTGATGTTGAGAATCATTTTCATAGTCAATTCTCAGAGTATACATTGTAGTGTGGACTTTTGTTCAAGGGAAATTAGTTATGTGTTCTAAAAGGTTCAGTGAGAGAGAATCTTATCCAAGAGAATAACAATGGTAGTCTTAGTGGTCATTTTGGTATCAACAAGACAATGGAACTATTGCAGAGGTCCTATTATTGGCCCAAGTTTCGAAGGGATGTCAGAAGGTATGTGGAGCAGTGTGTAGTTTGTAGGAAAGCCAAGGGGGGAGCCAATAATGCAGGTTTGTATCAACCTCTGCCCATTCCCAATAGACCATGGGAATGTATCAGCATGGACTTTGTGGTAGGACTCCCTAAAACCAAGACAGGGTTTGATAGTGTCTATGTGGTAGTAGATACGTTTAGTAAAATGAGTCATTTTATTCCTTGCAAGACCACCCATGATGCTAGCTACATTTCTCATCTCTTCTTCAAAGAGATTGTGAGGATCCATGAATTTCCATTAAGCATTGTCTCAGACAGGGATGTGAAGTTCATGAGCCATATTTGGAAGACTCTATGGAGTAGATTAGGTACTAACTTGTCTTTTTTATCAGCCTACCATCCTCAAACCGATGGACAAACTGAGGTGATCAATAAAGTGTTAGGTAACCTTCTAATGTGCCTCACCAAGGAGTATGGATAGACATGGGACATGGTCATATCACAAGCTGAATATGCTTACAATGACAGTGTGAATCGGACCACAGGCAGAAGGCCTTTTGAAATAGTGTATGGAATGCACCCAAGAGGTGTGTGTGAACTTAGAGACTTAGGAGCTATGGAGCATAGGAGTGGTAATGCTTAATATTTCTCTCAGAACATGAAGGAGATTCAGGAGCAAGTGAAGAATACAATTACAAATTCTACTCACAAGCTGAAAGCTAAAGTGGATATGTCTAGGAAAGATCTACAATTTGCAGAAGGAGACTATGTCATGGTCCATCTCAACAAATCTAGGTTGCAGAAAGGAACATCAACCAAGTTGTAGATGAAGAGAGTGGGACCATGTAAGGTGTTAGCCAAGTATGGAAAGAATGCTTACAAGGTGGAGCTACCTGCAGACTTAGGCATTTCACCAATGTTTAATGTGGTTGATTTGATTAGGTATAAAGGACCAGTTACTGATTTGGATCAGAAAAGTGTGGATGTCTTGAAGGATGTGAGTAACATAGCCTTACCTCCTAAAGACAAGCTGTAAGTAGAGAGAATCCTAGAATCAAGGGTGAAGAAGTCTACCCGGCATAAGGTATACATGGAAAATCTCATCAAATTGAAAGAGAAACTAGAATCTGAGGCCACATGGGTGGATGAAGTTCAGTTCAAGAAGTAGGGCCTTGATTTATCTCTGATCTCTCCCCACAATCTTTAGTGTTTGGCTGAGGGGGGGAATGGTGTAGGAGCACCCATAGGTTATCATAGGTTGTCTAGGACAGGCTTGTCTAGGACAAATGAGCAATGAAACTTAGTTTTTTTGGATGTAAGCCTAAATGTATTTTTTTTTATTAGGTTTTGGTCATCTGATGAAGGTCATGTTGACCATTGGTTATGCCTAAGGCTTTTGCTCAAACAAGGTTTTGACCTTTTAGGCCTTTTAGGAGTTGTTTTCATTTTTTGCAAATAATGGTCAATTGGAGTTACAAGTGGCCAAAGAGATCCTAAGGAAGATCATAACTCAATTGGAGACCCTATTTTTGGGATGCTTCGACATTAGAGTGGGTTTGGAAGCATTTGTATTGCTTTGAAGTTTTGTGAATTGAAAGAAAACAATGTGTTTTGTGTGTTAATTTCCTAATTTTTGCTTGAAGTGCTGCTTTAATGGATTGAACAGGGCACTGTAATTAGTGTATAATGTAGTGTGGTTATCCTTCAAGCTTTTTGAGGCATTTAGATAGCTTTCTCATTATATTTCAATCATTGTTTGTAAATAGTTTTGTTTCCACACTATTACTAGTTTGAACTAGACAGTTTCAAGCAAATGGAGTGTTAGTTCACTTTCCCACTGTACAAATTGTACGACCCTTTGGGAATAGTGACTAGAGTCCATGGATGTAAATATTGTAGGAGTTAGAGTCTTTGAAAACACCAGAGCTCCTGTGGAAGTCTTGCCCTAGGCGAGCCAAGGAAAGTGCCCAGCCAGGAAGACTTAAGTGCAGAGCACATAATTTGTAGGGGTGACAAATTCTTGAAAATTTTCCTTTTGGAGAAGGAAGGTGGGAGTCTTGCCAAGGTCTGGTAATCAGGATGAAACTCCACCAATTCATCTGGTCGGTGAAAGACTTGATAGTTTTAGAGAAACTAGAAAATGGCTTAAGAAACCCTAGTATTTGCCCATTTTCAAGTTAAGCCTTTGTATGGACAGATGAGGCCCAAGACCCCAAAAATATTTGAGAGGTGGGTAAATGAACCAGGAATCTAAAAGAAATATTTGGGGTTCTTTGGAAATATTTGGGGAACTAACTTGTTTTCTTGGAGGAGGAGGCCTAATTGGGGCTCCTAGGGCTAGTAGCCTTCTTAAGACCTAAATGAGGATTTGGTGAAACTGACCAAGAAATGGAGTTAGGTGGACCTTCAAGAGCCATAGTAGGATGGATTGAAAAAATTTGAAGCACCTCCACACCCCTGAAAAGTTAAATTCAATAATTTGGAGGTTTGTAGCCTTTAGGGTGAGTTAAAGGCTAAAGTTAGGGTTGCAATATTGCACCAAGTTTTGACTTCATAGCAAGAATGTGTTGGTAGTTGGGGTTGGAAAAGTTAGACCAGGGGATCCTAAGTACGAGAAGATCCTATAGGTTGAAGTGGTGAAGTGAGACACCTTAGAGGCCTTCTAAACAAGACCTAGAGCATGAATCAGTGATTGATTCATCCAACCTCCCTATCAGTAATATTCTAATTACTTTTAGTGTCACAATAAAAGTGTTGTTGGAGTAATATAAATTATAATTGCAAGATACTTGTATATTTTTTAAAATAAAATGCTATAACATTACATTCCTTTAAGTATTAGCACATAGAAAAAAATCACATGGAACATGGACCAAGTGTGCTAATGCTTAGAACGAAATGGGTAGGAGTTGGCAAATTCTAAATGCTAAATTTTTTATGTTTAGGGGTCAACTCCATATAGTATTGGTGTGTGTGATTAGTCCCACAACTCCAATATGTCCAACGATAAGAAAATATAAATAACATTGTGAAAAATAAATATCTAAATATAAGAAATATAATTAAATTTCATATGTACAAGAATTTATATATAAAAAAGTAAGATATGATTGGATGTCAAGTAATAAACATATATACTTAAAAACTGATATATCAAAAAATAAGTTCAGATTCACATAATTTTTTTATCATTTGTCAATATATAATTCTATTAAGTCATTTGAATAACATACTCTTAAATTGTTATCTAGTTGGCATGTTGACCTTGTTTTGGCTTGAACCAGTGGTTTGGTGACCTTGTTTTTTTGTTGTTGTTTTGTTTAGGTTAATGTTCCTTATCCTTATTTTTTAAAAAAAAAATACTCTTAAATAATTAAACACTTAATAGTAATTTTACAAACCATTTCTACCAAAATATAATTAATAAATATTTGAATTTTATTAAAAAAATAACATTTAATTATTATATTAAGTTTTTTACAATAAAAAATTAACATACATATTCAAATTTCATCATAACACAAAAATATTAATTATTTTAATAAACTAAATATTCAAATTATTATCAAAAGAAGGATTCTACTAGATCTATATTCAATTTGATTGGTTTCTCACTTTATTTTAACAGTAACATGTCACTAACTTACATAACCGACAAAACTATTGAATGGGTATTTTACCTCTTAAATGAGGCGGATATCTGCACTTTATAGTGATAAGTGTCGACACACAACTTTGTCTCTTCGCAGATCCACTAGTCGTGACCTTTAACTTTTTGTTTTAATAATGGAGTAGGTGTGACATCTCAGTTGTGTGGCATCCGAGTCGACTTGCACTACAAGCGCGGTCTCTCTCTCTCTCTCTCCCGCAGCTCTCCATTACGAACATTTGCGTTCTCTTCTCTATAAATAGCTGCGAGTACTACTGATTGTATACACACATCCAAGTCTTTGAAATATAGTGAATTTTGAAATGGCTGGACGTGCACTGTTTTCAGTAGTTGCTGCGCTGTGGATCTTGAATATTGCGTTAGCAGGAAATACAAACGCTCCCAAGATCTCAGATATCCTAGCAAATGAGGATGTCCAAGAAGCGCTTGGTAGCGCATGGAAGGAAAGTTTTTTGCAGGACCCGAACTCTTACCAAGTGAGAGGAGGGTGGATTTACGCCGACTCCAACTATCCCGACGCCCACAAATATATCCTGGTGCAACATGCCTCTAAAGACCGCTCACCCCAGGGTTTGTATATCATAGTTCAATGTAACATAACTATCATGTACTATGTCTTAGAATTTACAGTGAAATGTGTGTTGCAGGAACAGATGGAGATATAACGCTGGATAATCCAGAGAAGGACGTCGTTCTGAGCAGCGAGGATTACAAATTGGTGGCCGACTTCCACACCCATCCATTCGCTGGCAAAACACCGCAGAGGGCGAACTCAGATGACATAAAAAGGGCATACGAGAGAGGGGTGCCGGGAATAGTTGTGTCTTGCTCTGGCGTATACTTCTATGGCCCTGAGCGCCGGGCATCCCTGGACGGACCCAACGGCTACCCTCAAACTTCTCCTGAAGCTTACAATGGCCAAAAGGATGTCAGATTTGGCGATAACAAATATATCGTCCAAGGCCAATGCAACCAGTAAATCATTTCCCACCACCCTTTATGTCGTAATATCTCGAAGCTCTTATGTCGTCGCCCTAGCCTTATATGGATATTACATCTCTATGAATTCTCCTATAATTAAATAAATAAATAAAAGGTGAATTCTGTGTGCTTGCATTTTCTTGTTGTCTGATGTGTTGTGCTAAATAAAAGGTATATCATCGCTCTCTTATATGCATCTTACATATTATGAAATCCTGCGGTAAATAAAAAGTGATTTCAGCCTTATTATATTTTCATGTGCTCTGCCGTGCTCTATAAAATCACAACCATGTTTTTCTGCTGCATCTTTTCAAACTACAATTGATTAATATGTGGAACAATATTTGTAATGGTAAAAAATATATGTTTGCTATTTTTCATTTAATTTTGTTTCTATTTTGGTGGAATGTTTTAAATGGAGTAATCTATGACAAGTGGCATGTTCTTATATTATCTTTAACCCATGTATTGACTTCTCTTATTCATTTTATACTTATCTTTATAATTTCATTATTTTTTCACCCTTTTTTTTTTAATCTTTATTTATTCTAACTTCCATACTTTTACTCCATGCTTCAGCATTATTTTCTTACCTATGAGGAATACTTTTGTATGGTGTGGGATTGATCTAGTTCAATCATAACAAATTAGTGAATGAACGCATAATTTGAACATTCAAATTAAATTTTTGACATCCCTATTAGTTTCTACTGGCCATTATGAGCTGACTTAGCACATGCTTGTGTAACATTCAATGTGCTTTTAATCTCATATGGGATTATGTAAGATTTGACTATAGAGCCATCTAGCAATGCAAATGAGTGAAATGAAAGAATTAATAAAAAATAAAAAATTATACAATAAATTGTATTCTAATCAACAAGAATGCAAAAAATTCAAGCATGAGTGATTACAATTAATAAATAGGTGAATATCTATAATATATAGTACTCAAGAGATTAAAAACACAACCAATTTGTGATAAAATGAAAAACTTCACAAATAAACTTTGTAAAAAGAACCTAAGCAGAGAAGTAGATAGGAAATTGATGAGTTAATGAATGACATTGTTCACACTAGCACATCCCTTTAAGTACAACATAGGGGTAAAAACATGGGTCTCAACTACAATGCCCAATTAGGTGTACACATATACAACAAATCTTCCTAGAAAGAAGAGGAAAAACTATCATGGAGAAAAGCTCTCCCCATGAGAGGTTAACAAGTATTAAGGGCTTTGTAAACCCCCTTAAAGGAATTATGTCCCACATCCTCAAGAGACCTTGTAGATGGTAATACCTATTCTTACAGAAAAGTTTTATGAAAATATTTGTAACCTACTCTATTATAGGATAATAGTATAGATGGATAACCCAATTCTAATTATCTCATATGACTAATAGATTTGAAGAAGGAATGGAGAGCTTAGTGATGATATTGTGATGCCAAATATCCTTAACAAATGAATAAACAACTAATTGATACACAACCTCAATTGATGAAATATCAATGGTGTGTTGCTTCTTTCTCTACCAACAAATGAGACTAGAACCAATATGAGAGTTGTAACTAGATGTGGACTTACGATCATGAATATTTCTAGTCCAATCAAAGTGTATAGATTCAATAATATCTAAATTTATACTCATTGTATAGTGAATATCATATCTATGAGTGTTATTTATGTAATGAATAATGCATTCAACTAGTTTTCAATGAAGCTTGCCAGCCTCCTGATTAAGGTGAAAAATAGGATCCACCCAAATGCATGAGCAAATGTGATGGAACACTTATTTTTAAAGGCCCTAATCAATTCAAATTATGTAAAATGAGATGCTAATAACAACTAGAAATGCAACCTAATTGTTATAGCAACTATGGGGGATGTTTTTAGAGCATAAAAAGTTATGTACTTGGCCAGAAAGTTTTTGTTTTTGAGCTATGGAGGACTCATTCACCTTTAGTGGTGAATGGGTTCTTTTAGGGTTTTGGAAAACTAATTTGAAAATCATGTTCCTTCATGTATGCAATCACATAAAGAAAAATGAAAAGCAAAAGACTAGTAAGGCACAGGGGATTCAACCTAAAGCATGTCGTCCACCTCCCAATCTCAATCGGTATAAATGGAAGGTGGGAAACCAACCAAAGGTGCAATGAAAGATGCATTACTAGGACAAGGCTATCAAATTCTTGTCCCCACTTTATGCAAGATGAGAATGATCTGAGATAAGTGAGGAAAATGAGCTCCTTGTATTAGAGAAAATGATTTCCAATAAGTGTAAAAACATGTAATAATGAAAATGTTTTAAGATGCTACAACTATTAAATGTTTTAAGGTGCTAATAACAACCAGAAATGCAATCTAATTATTATAGAAACTATGGGGGATGTTTTTAGACCATAAAATGTTGTGTACTTGGCCAAAAGTTTTTTTTTTAGCTATGGAGGACTCATTCGCCTTTAGTAGCGAATAGATCATTTTAGGGTTTCGGAAAACTAATTTCAAGATCCTATTCCTTGATGTCTACACTCTTGAAATCCCTGTTATCAAGTTCTGGAAGTTAATATTCAATCTTGTAGAGCTCTTTTCATGATCTTGCACTTTGAATGACAACTTTTGCAACTTTGTAACTTTGACAACTTTTCTCCAAATCTTGCTCAACTTGATCTTCAACTCATAACTTTGCAATCACACACTCAAGGGAAAGAAAACTTGTTAATTTTTTAGTGAATGGGGGTTTGCCTCAGTCAAACTCCTTGTAGGTAATTAGACCAAATGATGAAATAAATGAAATGAAGCATGAAATATGAAGTATGCAAATGATATCACCTTGGATGATGTCTTGTGAAGCAAATCTACAAACTAATAGGGAGTTTCCATGAAGAATGTAGATCTTGGATGTAAAATGATGCTTGTAAATGTATCCTCTATGCAACATTAACTTCTTAGCTCAACACACATGAATGCATTAAACCCTTGACATGATGATATGAATTTCAATTGTTGCAATAAACAATTGAAATCTACCTTGAAATTCCTTATGAATGCTCTTAAAATTCTCTATAATGCTCTTGCTTTCAATCTCATGAAGTCACATAATATTGCTAGGAGAAACAATGTGAATTAACCACTTATTTATACTAAATTAGGAGATTAACCCCAAAATTCAAAGAACTAAGGCCAACACCAAATCTAGAAAGAAAGATAATTAAATTTCCAATAGAATAAAATTCAAAAATAGAGGTCTCATTATGGGAGGACCCATTCACCACCAAAGGCCAGTGGGTCCTAGCTAAGTTTCCAAGACCAAGCTCTGGGGGATTGAAAAAAAGGCCAAAAACCCATTCTAGATTAATTGAGAAAGAGGGGTCCTGTTAAGGGAGGATCCATTTTCCATCAAGGGTGAATGGTTCCTAGCTCAACTTAATAGAACCAAATTTTTCCCAATGAAATAATTTGTTATTTAATTTATGATTGTCAGGATAGATCTTCAGGAGGTGTCAAAATTAAGGCCTAAAAAGGGGGTTAATAACTCCAATGAACCACAATCAATTAATACCACCTAGATAAGTGTGAAAGTTCTTTAAAACACTTTACAACACTTAAACAAGGTACACATTATGTATTTTTTATTTAGAAAGGGGCCCATAATGCTTAATTAAGCAAATAAGTCCTAGAAAAAAGTGTGAAAGAGTATTACAACACTTTACAAAACCTTTGCAAAGGACCAATTAAGTCTTTTTTTAATCAAATAAAGGTCCTAAAATAGTGTGAATGTGTACAATACATTACAACACAACTCCAAGACACCATTAGTTTAGTTTTAATGTCAATTATCACAACCAAGCAAGGAAAAGGCTACTTTTTCTGTTACTACACCTCCTACATGAAGTTCCAAACCAGTCCAATAATAAATGAGATACCAAGGTGAGTATGATTCAAGTAGATGAGGTTCCCAAAAATTTGTTGATACAAGATAGCATCAGCCAAGGGAGTGGAATACTTGGCCGTAAGTGTGACCCTTGATAAAAAGGAGGCAAGTCTAACACTATAATTATACAAATGATGCCAAATATGAAAAAAAAAGGGCATTGTAAGGTTATTCAAGTGTGTTCTAGGAAGAGGACTAATTGATATTCATCTCAACAATGTAATGTCCAACACCCAACTCAACCATTCCAAATATTTTATGCAAAGCATCATTGACTCTATCAATGATAGATGAGGTTCTCCCTATGATAATGAAATCATAAAAATAAGAAACTAAATAAGAAGATGGTCCTATTTTCTCTAAATATAGACATTAAGATCATGATTTTTACCTTGGAAAATCAATTTCCAAGAATAAAACTAGAGATTTGGAAGCTCAAGATGAAATATATTCTTGTTGATAGATATGTATGGGTTGTAATATGTAGATCCAAACCTATTGTTGTATCCAAAGAAGATTAGGATAAAATAGATAGAAAATATAATGGTCTCATTAGACTTTTCTTGAATGACTTAATGTTTTTGAATGTACTTGAAGAGACCATTGGAACATCGCTTTGGAATAAATTGGGAGATTTATATCAAGATGAATATCTTGTTGAGAAAATTCTTCTATGAAATAATTTGTATACCCTACGGATGGACCATGGTGGATTTGTGGATGAACACTTGAATAAAATTACATGGTTGCTACCTAGTCTAACTTTATCACATAAAATTAGAGGATGATCATTGCATGAATTTGTTGTATTCTTTACTAAAATCATTGGACTATCTTGTTATAGCTATTCAAAGAAGTGTTCTAAGTTAAAAATGGATGAGGTAGTGGCATAATTATTTTTCAAAGAGGCATAAAGAAAGACTTCTAAATCTATCAAGGAGGCCCTAAATTTCCATTGTAGATAGAAAGGAAAAGGAAAGAAGGAAAGGAGCAAAGACAATTCTAGATCTAAATCCCTTAGTAAGTTTAAGGGAAAATGTTGGACTATGACAATAATGGCCATTACATAAGAGAACATAAAGAGGAATATAAAAGAAAATTTAAGATGGATTCTAATGATGATTTTGAGAAGAACTCTTAAGAAGATGGTGATTATTTTATTGCATTCTTAGTTATAAGTATATCAAAAGGTGCACATGACTATTTAACTATGTTGCATACTTTCACATGACTTGACATCAATGTTTGTTTACAAAATATGAAGAATATGATTGTAGGAATGTGTACCTTAGAGATGATTCCTTTATGGATGAGTGAAGGGAATCAATTGTGTACTTCATATCCCTGGCTTTTCATGAAACCTACACTATATAAGTAAATTGAATGAATTATTTGTGTTAGGTTATTTTTTCAAGTGGAGGGTGTAAGATGGTGAGAGGAGCTATGGCTCTTTCTAAGAGTATTTAGATTGTCACTCTATTTCAACTAGATTCTTTCACAACTAAATGTTATAGTTCTTATATTCAAGTAGCTAGGAGATCCTTAAAATCTTCACCTTCATCATTAAAATCAATTACAAAGAGGATTATTTTATCCAAATGTGATGGTTGCTTTAAATATGAACAATAAGCCAAATTAATTTGGCCACACTTCAAGGATCGACCAAGAAGAATATCATCCACATGAATAAGAAAGTGTTGTGCAACATGTGCAAGAAGATAAATTGATTGAATGATGATCTATGATGAATTGATCTAGAATCTCTGAAATTATTTACAAATGTGAAATATCCTTTCTTATATAGGAAAGGAGAGAGGTAGTTGGATAACCACCTTGGTTGCAAACATTAAATTCTTAATGCATAATTTTAAATGTATGGCAAAAATATTAAATTCCTAGATAGCTACATGCCTATTAATGAGATATGGTCCCATTAAATACTAGTTTCTAGAATTCCACCCATTTTGGCAAGCACAGTGGGGTAGACAGCAATGAAATCTTTACTTGAAATGGTCCTGCCAAATCTAAGAGCCCACAAAGCATGCCAGGCAACCTTACAAATTAAGTGACTAAGCTCGATCCCATACAATCTAATGATTGTGATGTAATTACCCTGTCCTATCATAATTAATGGGGTGACATGCTTCTTTCCCATGTGATGCATCATAGTTCAGAAAGGCCCAGACGTTAATACTTAATTTACTAATATTTAGCCAAGTGCACTGTCCTTTGCTCCTAGCCCCTTCATTCGCAAAAAAATCTGCCACAACATTGGCTTCTCTATAGGCATGTGAAATCTTTATATTATCAAACTTGGCTAAAGTCAAGATAGCATCATGAAAATGCAATCTCTTACAAATGGAGAAAAGGAGAAAATCTCATGGGACAAAACACCTCTCCAAAAAAGAGATATAATGTAAAATCTAATGCTAATCATGCACAAGTAATGGAAGTGATGTATGGAGGTCTCAACATCAATACACCCCAAGAGCTACATCCATCATAAGAATATAATAATCAATAGCCCCCCATAAGAGGGAAATAGAGAGACTATGTAGCCTCCCCACAGTATGCAATCACCTACAAAAATGGTAAATTCCTGAAGAAAAAACATGATTCAATATAAAAAAACAACTTATTTCCCTTTTGGAAGAAACAAAACCAAGTACAAATGTTGGGATGCTTCCTATTCTGGATAGGAATTGAAGGAAGGAAGGAAGGATGGATGTTGTTGATGATGATGATGATGATGATGTTGATGATGATGATGATGAAATCTCTGAAAACTACTCATGTGTCTCCTTTCCCAAGGAAGATGAAGATGCCACAATCAAATTACATACATGCCCAATCAATGAAGAAGGTGAAAAACTAGGACTATGCAAAAATTGATGTTGAAAAATATCCAAAGACAATACAATGATCCCTCCATTTAAGGAATAGATGGAGACTAGATTTCCCACCCAAAATGAAGTGTCCTCAAAACCACTGAAAGAAGTATGAAGCGGAAAGAGTGTCCAGTGATGACAAACCACATGTCCCCTGCTAGGAAGAAGTAAATCCAATGGTAGATGTTGAAGAACCTCCAACTCCATAATGAAATGAGAGGGAAGGAGCCTCATATATGAAATCTCTAAGATGGAATCAAGTGCCTCCAAGGTGGTCTTACTAAGATCAAGATCCCTAATCAAGGTCGAAACAATGGAATGTGGAGACTCAAGAAAACCCTCTAAAGTAGAATCTGCATAGAGGAGAGATATCCCCTCAAGAATTTCCTCCAAACCTATAGAAGTAGCCAAGTTTACAATACTTGAAACAAAGTCATCATGTGATCCCAAGTCTAGAAAACTAAATATGTCTTGATGAATAGGAATGATGAAAGCCTCAATCATTAACTCTAGGAAAAGAATCACTGAAGGTGAAGGTACATCAACTGTATCTAATGGAGAAGAAGCATCTGAAGAACCCTTGACATCCTCATTTGAAAAAAAAAGCATTTAAAATTTGTAAGCTCCTGCATAACCTTATCATCATAGGGTATCTTGTTTGAAGAATGAAGACGCAGATGACATTCTGAATCATGTTCATTAGGTAATGGTGGAGTATGAGGATCTCCATATATCTCCCAAATCTTAGTCCAAAGAATATGAGGACAATCACAATGATCAATACCTTCCAAAATATCATCATCAACATGCATTGCAATGAACTCTAAGACATTATATCTACTGCAACTCCAAGCAAATATTTGAATACCTTGATCTTGATGGGGATCAATACCATACAAATGTGGAAACAATTCAAGTGATTGGAGATGGCTTATGATGCCATCTCTCCATTTTTTATAGTTTCCCTTTTGCAACATAATCACAAAAGGATAATATGCAAACCCCATAATGAAGTATGATATATCTCCAAGATTAAAAAGTCATTGACCTTCAATATCAAATAGAAAAGTTCCTAACTATGATGCACAACTGAAAATGAAGCCTCCTAATGCAAATGGACTTTCTCCAAATTGCAGTATGTCTAAGTTATCAAGTAAATGCCAAAAATTGAAAAAAATAAATAGAATGTACCTAGGCCTAAATCTAAGAAAATTAGATGGACAAAATGATAGAGCTCTGAATCACCTTCAAAATTCCATTGGAATCTCCAAAATTAGACGAATTGGTGAAAAGATATGAGCTAGGGAGTCCAAAAGGAAGCACTAACTTCAAGCTATGATAAAATATTACAAGAATAAAATCTAATAAAAATCCTACACCACTGAATAGTGTTTGGAACTAGCTTTCCAATGATATCTCGTTTGCAAAAATCTAATACCCGGGTTAAAAGTTATGGAAATTTTAAGAAAAATACCTAATTAAGACATGATGGGGCTTCTGTGATAGTCATTTGGCCATCAAATTTAAGATAGTCACTCGATTTTTTCAAAAAATCACCAAAAATTAAATTTACTTCAAAATATGAAGTATTTTATATGATTCCAACTAGAGAGTGGATTTTTTTCCACAAGTGGGAGGAAATTTTTTCCTACAACTTATGCAATCCATATGATGCCCTTCCAATATCGATGCAAAAACCTTTGATGGCCTCCGGATGAGGAAGTCGAATTTCAACGAATGGGTAGGTGTTCCTTAGGTTTTCAAACCTTTTGAACAAAATGGTGGGGTCAAATCTGACCCAAAGTGCCTTAGAAATTATTTGGCTCTCAGATGAGAACAACTAGCCCTTCATGAAAACCTTCAGCTTACGATAGTCTCCTTAGCTCAACTTCCTGATATGAGATGGATATCTTATGGCTTGTGCTTTGATACCATGTTGAAAATATGAACAATAACCCAAATGAAGTTGGCCACACTTCAAAGGATTGACCAAGAAGAATACCATCCACATGAATAAGAAAGTGTTGCAGCATGAACAAGAATATAAATTGATCAAATGATGATCTATGATGAATTGATCTAGAATCTTTGAGATGATTACAAATGTACAAGAGCCTTTCTTATATAGGAAAGGAGAGAGGTAGTTGGATAACTACCTTGGTTGAAAACTTTAAATGCCTAATGCATAATTTGAAATGCATGAGAGAAATATTAAATGCCTAGATAACTACATGCTTATTAATGAGATATGGTCTCATTAAATACTAGTTTCCAGAATACCACCCAAGAAACTAACTCCTAAGTAAACCTATTATTGATGTGAATAGGTCCTCACTAATATCTATTTAGGAAATATCCTCATTCACACTAACAATGGCCATGTTCTCTTGGTATTTAATAGTGTTCATTTTATTGATATTAATCTTCCTATAGAGAAAACTATGTTATGGAACCACATGATGAGTCATAAATAAGTTATTATTACATATCAAAAGAATAAATTATTATTATAATTAATATTTTAGGAAAAATAGGGCATCAAGGTAGTGTGGAATTGTCAAGGGTGACAATTTATGACACACTATATACATTAGCAATTAAGTAATATTTGAATTTTCCTAGTGATATGGTACAAGAAAAGTACCTTATTCTACTATTTTTAGGACCTCAATATATGTTATGCACAAGGCTAGACATCACCCTATTAATTAGAGTACTTAGTCATTTATTTCCTAATCAAGGATAAGTACATTAGAATGTACCAAAAAGGTTTTTTAGATGTTTGTGAAGTACCTTTGAGTACTTCATTTATTATCTTGTTAAATATACAATGTAACTCTCACTAAATACTTATGTAGTTATGGATTTTGATTAGGTTTGGTATGTTGATAGTAGGAGAACTACTAGTTCACAAATTTTGACTTTCTTTAGTGTTGTTATTAGCTAGATGAGGACATGAAAAGTTGTAGTTAGTGTAAAAACTAAAATTATTCACTTAATCATAAAACCCTAATTATCATCATATTATTCATTAATTATTATCATATTTTCTTAATATATCATTAATGGGTATGTGCAGGACCATGATGGCCAAAAAGCAGTGATATGATGGGTATGTGTAGGGTATGTGGCTGACAACTTTTTTTTTACCCAAAATTGATAAAATGAAAAGGGTTTTTAAAAGAGATTCTCAGCTTTCCACCAGTATAAATTATTCTTTACTTTGAATTTAATAAATTATTATTATTCATTTTTATTTGATTTATGACTAAATTCCTAATTGATAGGCTGATTGAAAAACATCTATAGCTTTAATGGTATCACATTTTTTGAATCCGAAACATACGTCACATTCTATACTTCACATACTATAGGATTAAAAAAAAAATGAATTTCATGAAGTTTTGACCAAATTAAGGTGGTCAAAATATGAATTTTTATATTTTTTAAAAGTTCTAATAAAAAATTTATAATTAATTATTTACTTGAAAAAAAAATTTACAAAAAAAAAAATGCATCACATTGGGACATGAGTCCTCTACTTATATATCTAAAATATTATCATTTTATTGTGGTTAGGGTGGTTACACAGACACCTACTTCTTATTTTTTCCCAAAAATTTAAGTACTATTGCATTGAAATTCCAAATTTTACTAAATAGATTTTAAAAAACCTAGTAGTTTAGAAACTAATTCAATTTTCTAGATTCTATTCTTACATATTTTTGAAATAATGTAGATAACTTATTCAAATTTTTACATCATGTTGCCTAACTCTGATTTTTCTGAATTTTTTGACACTTAAGGACCTATTTTTTCCATGATGATCCTACACACACCCTAATTTATTATTTATTTATTTATTTTTAATTCATAAGATGAATTTTTATATTGAAATATTAAAATAAAGTTTTACAACATCCACCATGACTGAAATAGCCAGCAACAACCAGACCCAACACACCACCAAAACCCGAACCAAACCACGTAAGTTCAATACATACTATAATTACAAAATTAGGGAGGCCCAAATGCAATCCTGCAACCCATAACCATATACATCTATACACCATATCTAAACTAACCATAGCATGATAATTTCCAATGCCATACTAACCCAGAAAGCCATTCGTCAATGCAAATTCGTGAAAATATTTGACCACACAATGATCGAAGGAGTGGGGAATGTTGAAGGTCCTTAGCAGATAATCTACCCCAATAGTAGCAACTTGTTTATGCTCGACCAGAGCCATCCCTTTTAGATCAAAGATAAAGGGATAATATTTTACTAGTTCTCTCGACTTGTAGAAGATGGGGATGTGACATGGTCTCAGCATGCCCATTCCCGATATGGCCATGGCGAGGACTTCATCCAGACCAGCCAACTTGTCAGCATAAAAGAGCTTCTTCACCAATTCCCCCGCATCTTTCTTCTCCATCCTTGTGTCTAATAGGACAGCCAAGAATCTTGAGTTGGTATGCATTCCCACACACTTGGTCTCTCCATTCTTTATGAAACCTTTACCAAAAACCATTTTCATTGCAGCAATAATGAATGAATCATATTTCTTTAGCAATCGTTTGAGATGCTAGTTAGAGATTTCACCGCGAAACGTCATCTCCAACACTGAGCTATCCAATTGGATAGGGGTTCTAGCGCCGATGTTTGTAATCATCTCCACCGAAATCTTTACCACAAATTTAGATCATTCGGTCATTGAGACTGCAGACTGCAACCCATGCCAATGCTAAACCCACAATGTAGATAGTATGTGATGCAAATGAAACACCCACCAAACGAGTTAAGCACTTGTGATGGAGGCGATGTCTTATCATGAAATAATGAAGGTGGTAGGCGTTACTGCAATGAATGCCACCATTGTTGCACGAATTAGTCCTTTCCTTGATTCCCCAGGACGGAAATGATGGTGTGGACCTCCATGTTGCAGGCTTTGTAATACCCCTTAAAGCTTCATTACTTCCCTAACAACAAAGCCATGAGTGAAGGATGTGAGTTGTCTACCACCTTGTCACCCCAGCACACCAAATCTTGCCAAGATTATAACTCCTCGGGCTCCTCGATCGTTTTCCCAACCACACGATATGTGTGGGAAGGACGCCCACCCAACTACCCAACATTTATTTATCATATTTAATATATATCACATTATTATATAATTATCATCAATTATGATTTTTTTAATCCACTTTTCCATTTAATTAAATGATAGCTAATTATCCATTTTCAAACAAAACTCCTATTCTCATATCATTCCATCTTGTTTTACAAACTTTTTCTTCACACATCAATTCACTTTGTCTTTGAATGAAAAATTATTCCTCACATTTATCAATTTATTAAATTAAATAATTATTTTATCCTCATATATTTAAAATGGAAAATTTGTATTTACTAGTTGAGTTGACTCCATAGCTAGTTCAATTAACTCAAGTCACAAATATTATTCTTATATTCTATTTGATTATTCTCACAAATTATACAAATATCATCATTCCTTTAACATTTTGAAAGCATCCAAGTCTTTATGCAACTCAAGTGTTTCAAAATTAATTATCAATAAAATATAGTGTTACATTGCTAAGTTGCATCCACATTCCTTACAAGTGAAGTATCATTTTATATGAATTTTACACAAATTGAAGTATTGTTAATAGTTTGTCATACTTTATTATTTTGTTTATTTCAATTTCATGCATATATTTGGTTTTCAAGTTTAGAAGTAGAGTACATGGTAGCTACCCATGCTTGTGAGGAATCCATATGGATTAAGAGATTATGTTCATTTGTGGGATTGAGTCAATGACCTATTACAATTTGTTGTGATAGTCAAAGTGTCATAGTTCTTGTGAAGAAATCAACATTTCATGCAAAGATGAATTATATTATTGTCTAGTCAATTTTTTCATGAAATATTAGAGGATGGTATGTTGATTTTGGAGGAAATTGACACTTTGTAAAATTTTATAACTGCATTGATGAAACTAGTGAGCACAAAAAAAAATAGATGGTGCTATAAGTTTGTAGGCCTTATAGCTACTAGGAATTAATTTTGATATTTTGGTACACCTTTTTCTCTTGCAACATGTTCAACAAGAGGGGTGTTAGGAACGGCGTCTTGATGTTACTTCTAATGTTAGATAAATAAGGAATGTAAGTTTTGGACTATGAAACATAAAAACTCATTTTTATAGTGATGACATTATATTTGAGAAAGAAAAATTTGGGTTGTTCTACATCATTTCTAGGGATGGTTATTGTAGAGATATTTTTGACCTCTACAAAATTAATAAAAATAGGCCCCAAGAGCCTCATGAATAAAAATATATGGCCTTTGGAAGTTGGATCTCCTATCATATGACACACTTGCATTGGTGAGTCTATGGTGCACTTATGACATGGTAAAGACACATGCTATTTTTTAGCTCGTAAACTCAGTTGATAATTTGGGTGTTGGATTTATAACTTGATATTTAGGAGAAAGTTTTTTGTTGATTTTAGATCATGGTTTTGTAAATACCATTTAATGGTTTCTGAATTCTCCTATTAGGATCTTGATATGTATATATATATAATAACGAGTTTGTACACACTATTATGGTACCAAAAGTACTCTAAATCATTTTTGTAATGATATTGTTAGAGATTCACTAAAATTATATTGTAATGGTGTTTATATTACTAAATAACATGTGGGGTTGCTTTTCAGTGTGGTGTTTTTCTTCTAAAAGGGTTTACCCAATGTACACCTATATTGTGGTATGATTTTATTTATGTTTTATATGTTTTTATACTTTTTTTTATTGTAGAGATCTAAAAATTTACAATACTCTCCTCTAATATTAATTTCATTTTTTTTCCTCGTACCTTCATCTCACTAACAATTGTGGTGAATATTGTTGCAATAAATTTAATGAGACATATAAGAATGTAGGTATCATTCCCTACACTTGGCTATGCACATTCATGCCTTTAGTCCCAAATCCAAGATCCTTCTTCAAGTAGTATGCATGATTTCCTTAAACCCTACCTACCTACCCTTAACTTTGCTAGCTAAAATTTATACTTTTTAACTAAAATTATTTTTGAAATGATTAATTATAAATTTGATTGGCTAATATTTTTGACCTTTTATTCTCACCTTCATGTAAATTTAAGAGAAAATAATATATCACAATAAAAATTTGTTCATTTGTAAAAACAAGAAATAGTTGTATTTAAAGAATTAATATAAATATCATAAAGGCACTGATGATTAAAAGATATGTTAACATATCAAGGCCCTATATTCCTATAGATATTTGGCATACCTAAACACACTTTTTAAATAGAAATCCTCATTTGAAGATTATATCACTTTCAATAATGCCAAGTACAAGGATAGAGGACAAGGGGAGAGATAATTCATTTATGATTGAATGTTTTTTTTAAGGCCTTTACCAAATTATAACTAGAAGTAACCAAGTATATTCCTTTCTTATTACAAGTACTTGTAGTTATGAATCTATGGTGTGCTAGCTTGTCATGGCATGCAATTGACGATATATAGACCTCTAAAATATGCTATAAACTAGAATGCACATTGACTTCCATGATCAAAGGAATGATTTTCACCCAACAAACTTATCCTAAAGTCTACCACAAAAATTGCATAGATGCACTAATGAACTGTGAAATATCACATTTATTAAATCAAGAGTAGTGTAAACATATCGTTGATGCAAGCGCATTCTAGACTTCAAACAAAATTAATTTTGTACTGATCTATCTTTGCCAAATTGTATTCTCCATGATACCCGCAATTCATATTCATATGTTAACAAAATACTTTATGTGATAGAGATTTATTTTTAAAATCTAGAGATATATTTAGGATTGCTTGTGGTTTTTCTTATTATAATATTTATAATGAATTATTACTCAAAATTATTCTATATATATTTATATTGTGTTTATATTATAATTAATATAATAATATTTTATAAATATAATTTACTTATTTTAATTGATCTAATTATATTGAGAAAATAAGACATTAAGTATTGTTTTGTGACTATGTCCATAAAAAATAAAACATAGTCAAGATATATGTAAAATTAAGTCTTTTAAGTAAATAAAAAATAATAATAAATAAAATAATGCAAATAAAATAAAATAATTCTTAAATAGTTCTATAGTGAAAATAAGATAATTATTTTTATAAATAAAAAATAACTCTTCAATTGAAAATAAAGTAAACAATGTAAATAAAATAAAAAATTCTAAATAATTGTAAAGTAAATAAAATGAATTAGTAAATAAAACATTTCAAGATTGATATTCATTGGAATTTTTTAGATAGATGTACTTTAAATATTTATTGATGAAAAGTTAAAATTATTACAATCCTCATTTTGACAATACAACACGATAGAGAGTAACATTTTTTTTACAAAGCATGTACTATTATTATAATACTTCAAAGACAAATGGAACCCAACATTACCACACCAAAAAACATATATTTTAGACCCTTTTAATTTTTTTCTAGTTTTAATAAATACCAATACAAAATATATTTTAACTTGTTCATTTAAAATTCAATTTTGTTTACATGAAAGATTGAGCATGTACACAAGATGCTACATGTTATATAGCTTCCATACCTTTGTCATTAAATTATTATCTTGCTCATGTGGTGGAACATTGTTGGATGCATAGCAAGCATTCATGTGCCAATGGGTCAAATATCCTTAGTAGGGAAATGCAATAAAATAGATTTTTTTAATATCCACTAGACAAACTATAGTCTATGGGGCAATAGACTTTACCATTTATGATTTTCTATATGTTTTGATAAAGGAAAAATGGGTTTTTACAGGGACCCAAAACCACCAAGTTTACAACAAAAAAAGAGGACAAAAGGTCCAGCAAAAAATAGGCTGCTAAAAAGGAAAATACCAGAAAAGAAGTAGCCAACCACAAAAGACCAGAAGGTCAATCAAAAATCACCGGATGCAAGCCAAAAAACCAGCAGCAACTAACCCAGAGTCTTCAATAGACTCTGTCCTCCAGGTCCCTGCATATCCTGAACCCCTTTCTTGAATGTTTGAATCATCTGCATCATAGGAGGTGCCTTCCTTTTCAGATTGGCCCTTGGTTCTCTTAGAAATCCCAATGTCCTCTTCCTGGTTTTTATCTTTCACCTCTTCCAAGTCAACCACCAAGGACCCCTATTGAGCTTTGTCCAATTTTTCAATCATAGCATTGATAATGATAGCATTATGTCTTGCCATCCTATTGTTCTGTTCAACAATTATCTTTACAGTATTTTTCATTTTTTCCAAATCTATTTCAATTATTCTTTTCTTGCCCACATTGTCCTAGATCTCTTTACTGGCACTGTGATCTTTACACTCTTCATTCTTCTTGCTTAATGCAGAAACCTTATCTCTCATTTCTTCTAGTTTACTCTGGAGGGCCCAATTTTTTATTTTTCAGATCATTGATTTCATGAAAGACCCATTTCGACATTCTGAAATGGTCCATCGCATTAATCTTGTCAATACCCAGAAAGTCAGCAAAGGGTTCCCTATCAAGATTGAAGCAATTTTTTGTAGGGTCGGAGGCTCTAGGGGATCCAATTCTAACATCTTTATCTAACGATGGGACAATAGAGTACAAATTGAAGGAGCTCAAAGATCTTTGCAAGCTGAAAACACCTGTTACATGGAGAAGCAAAGAGAAACAACACAAAAAAAATGCTCAAAGATGTGGAGCTCAATATTCCAATGTGTAAAAGAATTAATTTACAAAAGAAAAGTTTACAACCTCATATAGGTCAAAAAAACTTAAAAAGGAAAACCCTAGGCTTGCACATTAATAATTAATAAAATAATTAATTATTATGCACCTAAAGTTAGCTTAAGTGTAAAAGAGATAAAAGGGAACTTAATTAATTAACCAAATATTGTTTAATTAATCAAGTAAATAACCAATTACTCTAACACCCCCCCTTAAGCTAGACTTAGGGAGAAGCTAAAACCTAGAAGAAGCTACTGAAAGAAAAAAACAATGGGTCCCAGAAACAAGGCCAGATCAGGTACCCAAGTACAAGGAAATCTCTATGAAATGGAGAAAAAGGAGAAAACCCAGTGGGAAAAAAACTCCTCTCCAAAAAGAGATAGAAGAACATGCTGAAAGAAACATGAAGGAAGGAAGGCCTCATAAAGACCCCCCAAGGACAACTTCCTTCACCCCAAGCATAGAGCGCAACTGAAGATAGCACGGCGAGGCAAAAGGCTTCGTGAAGATGTCTGCAACCTGCTCGGCAGTGGGAATATACTCCAAGATGAGAGAACCATCCTGAATCAACTGTCTGATGAAATGCATATGAAGCTCAATGTGCTTCATCCCCACTGATGCTCCACCGGGTTGCGAGAAATGTGTATAGCACTCTGATTGTCACACCAAAGAATAGTGGGACTATCAGGAGGAAAACCAAACTCAGTCATCAACTGTCGAAGCCATAAAATCTCCTGACTAGCGAGCACAACAGCTCGGTACTCAGCCTCTGTAGATGATAATGCATGAGAAGTCTGCTTCTTGCAAGACCATGTGATAGGACCAGAGCCAAGACAGAAAACAAAGCCAGAAGTAGACTTCCGATCATTGACATCACCAGCCCAATCTGAGTCAGTGTAGCCAACAATGTGAGGATCCCCTGATGTGTAGTGAATTCCATAAGAAATGGTGCCTGAATGTACCTCAAAATAAGTTTGGCAGCTTGCCAGTGACTCTCATGAGGATCATGGGAGAATCGAGAGACAAGGCCAACCGCAAAGGAAAGATCAGGACGAGTGTGAGTCAGGTACAACAAACTACCAACCAACTACCTGTAAAGTGTAGAATCTACTGAAGGAGTGGGGCAAGTAGTAGTCAAAACAACCCCTAACTGAAAAGGTGTGGGGGCAGGCTTGCAATCAAGCATGCCAAAGCGCTAAAGCATATCAAGAGCATACTTTTGCTAGTAAATGGAGATCCCATCAAAAGACTAAATCACCTGAAGACCAAGAAAATAGTGCAGAAGACCGAGATCTGTCATCTCAAACTGCTCCATCAAAGCTTGTTGAGCATGTTGAATCATAGAGGATGAGCTACCCTGGATGAGAGAGATCAACATATAGCACAAGAATCGTGATCTCACACTCAAGATTCGGTATCATAGACTATGGATTAGAATGATAGCGCAGGAAACAAGGAGAGTGTAAGAGCTCCATCTTCTCATACCAAGCCCTAGGGGCCTGTTTGAGACCATATAATGAACGCCGAAGTCTGCAAACCAAAGAAGCATCCTAAACAAATCCCTGAGGCTGCTCCATATAGATCTCCTCCTGTAGGTCACCATGCAAGAACACACTCTTCACATCCATCTGATAAATGGACTAGACCCTAGAAGCTGCAAGTGATACTACAAAGCAAATAGAATTCATCTTAGCGATAGGGGAAAATGTCTCAAAGTAATCAATACCCTCAACCTACGAGAAACCCTTCACAACAAGACATGCTTTGTACTTATCAATAGAACCATCAGCAACATACTTGGTGTGATACAACCATCTGCAATGAACCATCTTTCTGCCCTTAGGAAGAGGACAAAGATCCCAAGTACTATTCCTCATCAAAGAAGAATACTCCTCCTCCATAGCACTATCCCACTCAGGGTGACCTGTCACCTCTGAAAAATTCTGAGGATCCTCTGAAAGAGCATGACTCAAAAGACTAGAACCCGCAGTATGAGAACGGGTGTGGCGAGTGTCTGAAGGATCACCTGCCATAGATCCTGCTGCCTCAACAGTAAAGCGAGCCCATTTGGGCATCTGAGGTGGAGCAAGTGGAGGTGGAGATGGGGGATCATCAACATCCTCATCAGAATCATCCTTAACATAATCTTGAAGAGCTGCAGTGTGAGGAGTAGGTAGTGAAGTAGACACCGAGACAGTATCCACTATGGAAGGCACTTATCAAACTGGACATCCCGTCGAAATAAGACCTCTCTGGAATCAAGATCAAACAACCTGTACGCCTTAACATCCTCACAGTAGCCAACAAAAATGAGGGGTCGACTCTTCCGCTCCATGGCTCTCCTCTGAGCATCAGGAATAAAGGCCCATGCCTCACTACCAAATACTCGAAATGATGAAACACCAGGCTTGTCATGAGACCAAGCCTCCTCAGGAGTCATATGTCGAATCACCTTGTGAGGCATCCGATTCTGAATATAGTTGGCACAATTAACTGCCTCAGCCCAAAAAGATAGATCCATGGACCTGGAATGAATCATACAATTCGCCATCTCCCGTAAAGTCCTGTTCTTTCTCTCAGCGACACCATTTTGCTAAGGGGTGTAGGGAACAGTAAGCTAATGCTGCAAACCATGCTCAGTGCAAAACATTTGAAAGCCCGATTCACATATTCCCCCCATTATCTATATATGTATTCACCAAACAGAAAGGTCGACTACTTACAAATTTCTGAAGATTCGAAGAATCAAAGACATCGACTTGTACTTAAGAAAGTACACCCATGTGCATCTGGAGAAGTCATCAATGAATGTGAGTACATACTTGGCCCCATAAAAAGGAGTGGGAAATGACATGAGGTCACTATGAATCAACTCCAAGGGTGCCAAAGCACGAGTGGCGCTTCCCTTCGAAAAGGGATCCCTGTGATTCTTTCCAAGCACACACCCATGACAAACACCATCAGTGCAGGAAATTTGTGGAAGACCAAGAACAAGTGCCTGTGTACTCATCTGCTGAAGATATCTGTAATTGACATGGCCCAAACGCTCATGCCAAAGCTTACTCACTGAATCTGCATGTGCTATGAGAGATGAACCTGTACCCTCATAAGGCTCAAATCCATCAAATCTATAAAGATGAGATGTAGTATCAACATACCCAGTAGCCACAACCAAATCAGAGTTATGGAGGTCCCAAATAACCACATCATGTGGTGAGAACTCAACTATCTTACCAGAGCTAGAATGGAAAATCTGATAAATGGATAGGAGGTTCGTCGAGATGTCAGGGACAACCAGAACATCCTGTAGAGTACCCCCATCCAAAGAGACAGAACCTGAACCCAAGACTGAAAGTTGTGTAGAGTCACCCACTGCAGTATGTGAAGTACCACAAGAGGCAAGAGAAGTGACCAACTGCTGAGTGTGAGTCATATGGTGAGAAGCACCAGAATCTAAAATCCAAGTGGACCCATAGGTCGATGCTCGAGCAGTGAGAGCATGGCCTTTCCCTGTGGAAGGAGAAGATGACTGAGGTGAGGAGATATGATGTTGTTGCATGGCTTCCTCTAAAGCCTCTAATTGTTTCCAACACCTGGAAACTGGATGTCCTTCCTTGCCATAGAAGCTGCAAGTGTCTCCTGATTTCTTCTTAGTCTTGGAGGAAGACTCACCAGACTTCGAAGATTTCCCCTGTTTCGGATTAAGTGGTGGTTTGGAATCAGACTTAGGAGGTGGTTTGGAGGAATGCTCACTGCCTACAGAATCTTTCTTGGGCTTCGGTTTCTGCTTCTGTTTCTCCTTAGATGACTGAGCAACCAATGCTTTGTTCTTTGATCCTGAGAGCATATCAATCTAAGAAAGGTGTGACTGCTCACGAGACAAACGCTCACAAAACACATCAAAGGTAGGCATGGTAAAACGAGCACCCAGGCCATCCATGGTGGAATAGAATGAAGAAGCAAATATCTAAAATGGACCACAAAGCTTCGAAAGGATCAAGTAAATGCACTCTGTGTCTGACTTATTCTTGCCACAACCCTGTAAAATAGAGCGGATAGTTTTGAGCTTGGTCAAAAAGTCCTCAATAGTGGGAAATGATTCAGGTAACAGTGAAGTTAGCTCTGCCTCAATCTGTAATGCTCAAAACTCATTAATGGTCCCAAAAAGTGTCTCAAACTTCAACCACATGGCTCGAGGAGCGAGCAAAGCATCAAGGTGAAATAGAAGACTGTCTGAAACGTGCAAGGATAGCAAACCCATAGCTTCATCCATCTTGTTCCTGTGCTGAAGAATCTCAAAAGGACGCTGCAACTGAGGCTGAACCTCATCTAGACAAGACCACAACCCTCGTGACTTGGGAAGCCTCATCATGCGAGACTTCCAAGTGTGATAGTTGTGTGATGTGAGTAACTCAACTGAGGAGTCTACCATGAAACCCTGCACCTATACCTACTTGTGTTTTTTATTATTATGTGATCTTTCAGAATAGACAGAAGATGTAGAAGGGTTTAATTGTTTTGAAAGTCTTGGTGTTCTAGTTTTCTAATAGAAATGATAGAAAGCGAGAAAAAAAAACCTCCCCACAAGAGATAAACCCAAACCCTAGTACAAACAGAGAAAGAGGAAGCAATGCATAAGCAAAAAAACTTCAAAAAAATTCTCATGTACCTGAAGAAAATTTTGAGAACAAAGATCATAGATTTGAATAGAGAATGCTGAGAGCTTTCCAATGCCTATTCATTTTTGAAAAACAGAGTCCGTTTTCACCTTCTATGGCCCCGAAAGTGCAGAAAAAAGACCCCACTTTGACTGAAAAAAATATATTCAAACAAAAGATTTGGAAAAAATTACTAGTACCATGACGTCCGACACAGAAGTAGCTTTCCAACGGTATCTCTTTTGAAAAAAGGGAGACCGTATGCCAATTTTAGACCCGATTTCGTGAAGTCTCCTCAAAAAGCACAAATTTGCCTCCTTTAAGTACTGGGGGCTAAAAAAAAAAAAGCCCCTGGTCTGTTGAGCTACCAGGGGGTTGGAGGAAGGTGAAGGGCCGAAGCCCT